>JAEQBH010009171.1:0-81867 GCA_016808115.1 Tetrastigma voinierianum
CCTTGAGCTCGAGCTATGCGGATATTTTTTTGAATTGGGCATCCACTCACGGTAGAGTTGGCTTATCTCATTCCACATAGCATAATTGGATACCTTTGAATATGATTGATTGTATTTTCTTAACATGTTTGGCTACAGTGAATTTAAGTTGTCGATGGGGTTTCTATTATGGACTAGAGGCATGTGAATAAGCATACTTACATATTTACAATGGAAGTGTATGATGTTTACATGTAATGGAAATACAAAAATACCAAAACATGTAATTAAAAGTAAGAAAGGTATATCTACCAGTAGATTGTACATGACGGTCCTAGCACATTGACATGTCCATTGAATCACTATGTAGTAGCGGCTTTACCATTTATCTAACTATAAAAATAATATAGTAACACTTAGTTAATTCCCCCAACTATCAAGGTTAATGAAAATTTCCTTTTGTCTTGTAAATTCAATAAATGCGGCAATATTTATCTAATCAATGTTCATGTGTTTGTATACGTCCTCTACCAAAGTTGAGCAGTATTATGCTTATCAAATCAATGTTCATGCGTTTGTACACGTACTGTGATATAGATCGGTGCAATGTACAAATAAGATGAGCATTATAAAGGGAAAGCATGTTTTAGGCTATGAATTGAGAATGTGGCGAAGAAGATGAGCATTCTAAAGGGAAAAGCATGTATCAAGCTACCGATTTGAAAATGAAGGCAAAGAAAGTATGAATAATGAGAAGCACATGAGGTATAGAATGTATTCAAGTAGAGGTACTACCTCAACTAACTGTAGATACTATTTTAACCCATTTTTAAGGTAGTGCCTACAGTTAGGTAAGGTAATACATCAAGTGATTAAGATAGTACATTTACCTTAAAGTCAATTATTTTTTTTTTTTTTTTGACAACTAAACATTTTGTTATAATGTAATAAACTGTTATTACTAGGACTCGAACTTAGGACCTTTTCCCTCGCTAGATGTCTTACCTTTCTAATCCATGTATTTCCCATTCTTTGCACTTACTAGCTTATTACATGGAGTCATTAGCCATGCAACATTTACTGTTACCGAAAATTACAAATCAAACTTTATCAATGCTCGACATGGAGCGTCTGTTTCTTTCTCCCCATGTCCTCATCTTCTTTTTTCCCGTTCAAGGCCATGTCCATTCCATGATCAAACTCGCCTAGCTACTTTCCCTTGCCGGCCTCCATGTCAATTCTTAATAGATTCACGTACTATGCCGGCTTTCGTTTCCGATCCATATCGGATGGGCTACCATTGGATCATCTGCGAACCAGTGTCTAACTGAAGGATATGTTTGATGGAATGAAGGGCACGATGAAACCACTGTTTAGGGAGATGTTCATGTCGTCGTGCCGGAATTATGATCCGATGACCTGAATCATAGCAGATGGGATCATGGGCTTTGTTATTGATGTCGGTAATGAAGTTGGAGTTCCCTCCATTATTTTCCGTACCAGTAGTGCTTGTGCTCTCCGGGCATATTTTGTATAGAAGCTTGGTAAACTTGCAACCACATTTTGGTTCAAGAAACAAATAATACTTACCAAAACCCGGGTGGCGGCCTTTGTGAGAACAAAGGAAGGAAAAAAGGAAAACAAAGAACAACGGACTCGAGTAGATTGTCTTTGGTCAAAAGTCGGGTCTTGTGAGAAGTTACAATCTCCTTAAAACATATTCACTCTCTTATGGTGCTTGGAGACTATCGGATCGATGTTTGTCTCTTAGGATAAAACGGCATACAAGTAGCACTATAACACCTTGATACCACTCCGGCTAACTGAGTCTATGTTTGAACCTATCATCCATACCAACTGATGCAGAACAAGAATAATAATTTGATCTCAGATCAATGTTATGCTCCGATACCAAATTGATGTAGCTCGGTTACGAAGAATAATAAAAGTGAGAAAGCGAATAAATAAATAGAGGCAGGGGTTCTCCAAGTTTTCAATATTATATCAAGTCTCCCAAAAACAAAAACATAAGGTTCTATTTCTAGGCACCAATATAAAACTCTAACAAATAAATCCCAAAAATCCTAACAGATAAATCCTAAAAAGCCCAAACAAATAAATCATAAAAGCCTAAAGATAAATCTAAAAGATACAATTAAATAAATAACTAATAATAATAAAATTTATAATTGAAATTGGGCTTCCTATCTCGTCTAGGCCTAGATATGGGCTTACTCCATGCCCCATCATTCCCTCCGGGTTGAAAAGAACTCGACTCCGAAGAGTGATTAGAAAATTTCTAAATCCTTCTAGCCTTTGGTCCGGTATTGTCATTCTTTTGCTTACTTCTGAATATCCCATGTTTGATTTTCTTCCAAAGCCTTGGAATTTGTGATTGAATGTTCTTTTACTAGAGCTGACGACCATGGAGGCTTGATTGGGCTGGTGAATCGGACCCGAGGGCTTATGCGATTCTTAGCGATCTGGCTTGACAATGCCTTGCCTACTCTCTAGGAGTCTCTTCTTCAAACTCTTAATGTAATCCAATTCCCACTTACTGCTCCACTATCACACCCGAAAATAAATCAATTCCTTCCCTATTCCAAAACTCCTCTTCAACCTGTACTATGAGCAAGGATGGTGAAGAAACCTTCACCTACAGCTGTGCTATTTGGTGGAAATCGAGCTTTCGCCTACGACCGTGTCGTTCTCAAGGTCGTTCGCGTGTGCCGATGTGCTCGACGGGGGTTTGATGGGTTTTTGGGTCCTTCGCAAAGATTGTTTAGGTCTGGGGCCCGCGGTTGGCGAGGCAGAGTTTGTTTTGTGGAGTGCAGGTTGTTTCGTGGAGTGCAGGCGTCGAGGTGGGGAGAAGATGAGTGTAGGTTTGGGTTATGATTTGGGAAATTTTGTGGAGAGGATTGTACCAAACATAACAAAGAACTTAAGCTCTGATCTCGGATCAAGAATTTGAAACAAACATAAATAACTTGATCTCGGATCGAAGTTAGGCTCTGATACCAAATTTACGCAGAACAAGAATAATAACTTGATCTCATATCAAAGTTATGTCTGATCCTGGAGTAATTGTAGCTGGTACACGAAGAATAATAAAATTAAAGAAAGTGAATAAAATAAATAGAACGAAGTTCTCAAGTTTTACAATATTATATCAAGTCTCCCAAAAACAAAAGCATAAGGTGATATTTATAGGCACCAATATAAAACCCTAACAAATAAATCCCAAAAATCCTAATAGATAAATCCTAAAAAGCCCAAATAGATAAATCATAAAAACCCTAAAGATAAATCCTAAAAAGTACAAATAAATAAATAAATAATAATAATAAAAATTATATTTGAACTTGAGCTTCTTTATCTAAATCTAGGCTTTAGATATGGGCTACTCATGCCAAATCACCAACAACACTCAAACACATAACCCACTTGATCCCACCTTGATTCACACAAAAACTGAGAATGAGATATGATTCAATGTTGAATAGGAGCGGTGCCTCTCAAATTATAGAAGAACAAAGACCCAATGTCTTTAAACCGATTGGGAGCCTCTCAGACTTCTAGACAACCTTTGAGGCCTCTTGACTTACATAAAAATGAATGTCATTCATTTCCATTCCTTTGTAATGAATGTCATTCAAACGACTTTTCCAACAATTCCCTACATGAATGACATTCATGACCAAAAATTCCAAAACTTCAAAAGACTAGGTTGTAGATTCAACAGTTGAAGAATAAGAGAGGTAGGTGGCACCCTTTGAATCTTTCCTTGTAAAAATATGTTTACTCTACTAATTAAACATTTGACATAATGTCCTTGAACTGTTCTACCACTTGTATAGATGATGACATATCTCACATAGGAATCTTCCTAACACAATTCAATTCTCACTTTTATGTCCATTTAGGCCATGCACATGCTCCTAGTTCTGTAAGAGTTTAATAGGAATTCTACCCTATTCAATTCTCTTGAAGCAGCCCCACATCCATCTTACATAGGTGATCGCCTAATTCAAGAACGACTCATATTACTTTTACTTCAAATTCCATGCACAAAGATCATTAAAAGCATAGTTTAGCCTTCCTTTTACTAGCATTATTGTTTCATCATATGAATGGATAGGGAATATCCCCATAGTGATAAGACCAAGTCAATAACACCCCAAATTATGCCATGATTGTTTTATAACATGTTTAGGGTATAATAAAAGTAAATGTATATTTTAGAATAAATAATGCTAAAAAATAAAATAAGCAAAAGCCGGAATTAATTTAAGGGTCAAGGGTAAATTAGTAATTTACCAATCTAGGACTTAAAGGTCATAATATGAAAAGACTATATGTAAAGTTAGAAATTAGATAAATTGATTTGAGAATAAAAGGAAAATGAAGGACTAAGTTGCAAAAGCCAAAAATGGGATAAGACCAAACGTGGTCTTAGAATTCCCATTTGGCTTAGAAAAAGTATAGAACATTTACGATTGGAAGAAGAAGAAGAGGAGAAGAGAGGAAGAAGAAGAAGAGAAGAAGAGAAGAAGAAGAAGAAGGAAGAAGAGAAGTTCAAGAATTTAAGGTATGGATACTAGTTAAGGATTTGTATGGAATTCATGTGGGGTTAGGAATTTTCCAACCTCTTTCTTTGTCCATATGTAGGTTAGGAAAACCCTAACTTACAAATGTGTTTGGTTTGGTTGTGGTCCTCAATGGAAGAAAATTTTGTATAGAGAAAATGTTGGGTTTTTGGGAAGATGTTGTCCGTTTTTTTAAACCCATGTTTTTTTTTTTTTTTTGTCATAACTTGGTCATCACTCATCTAAATTGAGAGATTCAAATTTCTAGGTAAACTAGCCTTCTAGGAGAACAAATCTCAAATTGAAATAGGTGTATGCAAATTTGGACCCCAATGCATCTAGAAATTCGTCAAAGTAAGGCTCTATTTTTGGGTCAATTCTGGTTCAGTTATGATACAGTTTTGGGTTTCGGAATAGTTTTGGTATTTAGGCCATAAGTTTAGTTTTACTCATCCAAATTAAGTGATTAAAATTTATAGGTAAACTAAACTTCTAGGAAAACAAATCTCCCTGAAATAAGTGTATCCAAATTTGGACCCCATTGGACCGAAAAAATTCGTCAAAGTAAGGAAACAATTTTGTCCTTGAAATCTGTCTCAAAACAGTCTCCTGAACTGGAGTAATTCCGGTTGTTTAAATCATAAGTTGAGTTATACTGGTCCAAATTAGGTGATTAAAATTTTGTACAAACTAGACATTTGGGAGAACAACTTTCATGAAAAAAATTATATTCAAAGTATGTCTACATTATTCCCGAGAAAATTTTCAAATATAAGACCTGGTCTATGCGATGCAGCTGTCAAGAGCGGTTTAGAATGTTTTAGACCATATCCCTCCCAAATTAAAAGTCCAAATGACATGATTTTTTGAACCATAAGAAACTTAAGACATAGGGGTATAATGAATTAGAAGATCACTTTCTCCTACTTGATCCCGTTTATAAAGTCAAAATTGTGAGTGAAAATAGACTTGGGAGTTGCCTCGGAATTGTTCGGCCCGGGGTGGTTATGGAAATTGAAATTGTATAAGGCTATATAAATGTATTGTTATATGAAATAATGAATTATAGTAAGTTGATTGTGATAACATGTGTTATGAAAGTTAAAGAGAATGCACGTATAATTTTATTATATGAAAAGTGCAAAGAACAATTAAATGTTTATAATAGATTATTTGATAATGAATATCTCATAAGTTTACATGATATCAGTAGTTATTCATGTATATGAGATATCTTTTTTTGATACCTAAAAGATTGTTAAGAAAACATAATAAAACTGATTGCCTGCTTATGACCGGGTAGTTGGATGGATAAGCATGCCTATAGGGATAACAATGCTACAATATACAGTTTACAAACAAAGTGGCCCCATTTGGGTCGATGACATGGATCCCGTTTGGATCATTACAGTGGCCCCATTTGGGTCATACAATACAGTACAGTTTATAGATCATTGTCATGTACAATGATAGTACCTTCAGGTACATACAGTTCTTTCCCATATCCACTTCTTTAGAATATGCAAGCATGACATAAGATGAGATGAAATTTTTGGAATGTTATAAAGGTGTAGGCTTATGAAATGATATGAAATGCAATATGCCAATTTAATTATAATGATATGGCAGTAACATGTATTATAGATAAAATGTTATGAAGTATTGTAATGATCGTTATAGTGGTCGTCCATATTTATGAATTCCAGCTAAGCTATAAAACAGCACGAGGTGTTTATACGTATAGATGCGAAGGACGTCCGTGATATTACGCATATAGCAAAGTAGCTTCTTTAGCAGGGTCGAATCGCGAGATAGGTTTGAATCAATTTTGTAAGTGTGAATGTAAGATTTTGGAGACAGTGTGAACCTAAAAGTACAAGTAAATGGGACTCATAATATATGTACAGGACACTATAAATACCACTATGGTGTATGTATATGAAATATTTTTGTAAGTTTATATTTTCAAGATAATTGTTTAGAATTATATAAGTTAGGGTTTATAGTTCTGGGATTTGAGCACCCTTTCTAATACAGAGTGCTGGACAGGGGTGTCACAAAGTCTTCTGATTTAGTTGTCATTTTGAAACTATATCTTAGGAGCTCCATTAAACTAGGTTGGTGTCCACTGAATTGACTTATTCTATTATGGGCTTTAGTCTCATTCCCTTCAATGACTTTTCAACTAACTCTCTATTTAACCCTTTGATTGGCAGATCCGCAATGTTATCTTTGGACTTTATATAGTCTAAAGAGATGACACCAATCGAGAATAATTGTCTAATGGTATTCTGTCTACGATGAACATGTCTAGACTGCTAACATTTGATATCCAGTTTGCATCATTGTAATCTTCAAGTATAGCAAGATATCTTGTATAGTATAGCCCATAATCACGAGTAAATCCTAAGTAATTAAGTACTCTTATGATTCATTGTCAATGCTTGGCTCCAAGATTACTCACATAACTACTTAGTTTACTAACCGGATAGGCTATGTATGTCTTGTATAGCTCATTATTAGATTTTGATGGCGCATATTACTGCGGGTATTCTACTTGGCTCTTGTCCTTTATTCATGGATAGATGTAGAGTTACATAAACTGGTGTTTTGGAAATTTCATAATTGTCTTTATCAAACTTTCCAAGAATATTATCAACTTAATTTGACTGGATTAGAATGAGTCCATCTGATGTTCTTATGATTTTTCTTTCCAATATAACATCAGTAGGTCCCATGTCTTTCATGTCAAACCTTGAATTCAACATACTCTCAATAGATATGATCATCTTATCATCACTGTCGACAATACATACACACATACAATGACATATCCATGTTTTGTATCCTTGACATACACACACTTGTCACATTCATTGATTTTAAATCCTTGTGACATCATAACATTGTCAAATTTCTCATGTCATTGTTTCGATGCTTGTTTTAACCCATACAAGGATTTCACTGACTTACAAACTTTCTTTTCTTGTCATGAAGCAGAAAACCCCTAAGGTTGCTCCATGTAGATTTCTTAATCTAAATATCCATTAAGCATGGTTGTTTCCCATCCATTTGATGTAATTTAAGGTTTCTTAAGGTAGAAATCGCAAGCACCCTCGTTATGAAATTTATTATTGTCATCGGAGAATATGTATCGAAATAATCAAGGTCTTCATTTTGTTTGTAGCTTTTGATCACAAATCTTGCTTTGTACTTGTCTATTGATCCATCTACCTTCCTTTTCCTCTTGCAAACCCATTTGGAACTTAAAGGTTTACACCTTGGTGGAAGATCTTTGGATTCCCCGAGTGTGGTTTTTGTAGTATGGAATCAATTTCACTCTTAATGGCCTCTTTCCACATGAGACCCTTTGTAGAGTTCATTGCCTCTTTATAAGTTTGAGGTTCCCTTTCAAGCCTACATTGAAATTTGTACCATAATATTTTCTATCGCTAACAACTTTTACTATGTTTGGGCTCAACCTCGCTATCTTTGTCTTGATCTTGACAATTTTTATTAATAGCCTCCAACTTATTTTTTGATGAACCTAGATCCTTCTTGGATTTACATGAAAATATATCTTCAAAGAATGATGCATTCCTCGATTCCATTATCATGTTCTTGTGAATATCTGGGATATTCGACTCATGAACAAAGCGATAAGCAACCCCACTATTATGTGCATAAGAATGAAAAGGAATTAATTAGCAACCTTGGGTCATACCTTCGCCTTTTTAGGTGGAGGGGAAGTAACGCACAATTTCCAAGACATCCCTACACTCATACGTATTTGTAAGATGGCTTGTTTCCTTTCCATAACTCATATTGAGTCTTTTTATGTTTTCTTTTTAGGAACCTTATTCAAAAGAAAATTCTCTATCAAAATTGCTTCTCCCCACATGCTTCGAGGTAGATCGGAGCTTATTAGCATTGCATTCATCATCTCTTTTAAAGTGAAATTTGTTTGCATAGCTACTCCGTTGGATTGAGGCAAATAAGGTGTTGTTGTTTCATGTATAATCTCATTCTAAGCACAAAGGTCAACAAATGAAGATTCATACTCACCACCTTTATCACTCCCAGGCACTTTAATTTTTCTTGTTGGTGATTCTCAACCGATTTTATAAAGAAAAATTTCTTGATCGCCTCATCTTACTTTTAAGTAAGTACACATATGATGCTGTGATATTATCCAACAAAGGTAAAAAGTATTTTGACGACTCAAGTCTCACACTTATATTTGAATCAATTTGAAATGTCAATATACGATCTAAGTTAACTAATGTACGTAATGTATCAAAATTAGCATATCATAATCTACCATGCCATATCTTAGATGACTCAAGCATGTAAGTAGAAGAACTAGCTTTATTCATATTTGACTTGATAACAATCATTACATTGAGTTTCCACATTCCATCGCTCATATTCCATTTCCAGACGTACATTCCACTCTTGGACAAAACAAATGCATCTAACTGAAATATCATCCGAAATCCATGATTGTTCAACAATGAACTAAAAACTAAGTTCTTGCGGATTTCGGGTACTCTAAGTCACTTCCTTCCCATAAGTCATTTTCAAGACCACTTTTCCTTGGTCCTTAATTTCAAAGGTGGCCAAGTTCCCCATGAACACCTTTTCCCCAATCTTAATTAGGTCAAAGGTGGAGAACATCTTCTTATCCCAACACACAAAGCATGTAGAACCAGTATCAATCCACCATTCCTCGGGATTTGATCCCACCAGGTTCACTTCGAGAATACGATTGTGGTCAATGTCGCTATATCTTTAGTGATATTATCAACCACATTAGCCTCCTTAGGCTTGTCTCTATTTGGCGGAGTCTGATCCATTGACTTGTGACGCCGCTACCTGATTGAAGCATTTTCCTTGAAAATTTTTTGAGATCCTTTCTTTGGGTCCCAACTTATTCCCTTTGTTGTTGGCTTTCTTGAACTTGGAACTTTGACCATGTTCCACAAAGTTAGCTTTAGCCTCATTGGAATTGTGTGCCAATTTCTTTTCTAATCCTCTATTGTCTTCTTCAATGTGAAGTATGACAATGAGGTCTTCAATGCTCATTTCCTTCTGTTTATGCTTGAGGAAATTCTTGAAATCTTTCCAAGCAAGGGGCAGTTTCTGAATAATAACTGCCACTTGAAAAGCTTCACTCAACATCATTCCTTGAGCATGTATCTCATGCAAGATCACTTGAAGCTCTTGGACTTGACAGGCCAAAGTCTTCGAATCCATCATCTTGTAATCAATGAATCGGTCCACATCTAATTTCGCTAACATTCTCGACGATATATTCGAATAAGATTCCAAGAGCCCTTGTTGTTTTCGTAATTATAGATGTTGTAAAGAGAATCTGCTTAATCCATTCATGACATAATTTCGCATGAAGCCTTCCGACGTTTTTAAGCATCTACAACACTGATGACTTGGTTATCAATCTCGTCTTCTTTGAGCTTAGGAGCACATTCTATCAAGAATCTAGCAAGATTCATAGTGGTCGGGTATAATAACATTTTTTGCTACCCTCATTTAATATTTAGTCTATTGAATTTGATTCATCACTTGTGGATCAAGTTCAAAATGCACAAAAATTTATAATACTTAATTCCACCTTAAACGAGTAGCTAGGGCTACTTGTAGGTATAGTGGCTTTAGGGTCGTCCTCTGAGATGGGTCTTCTACCGAGTTTGGGTAATCTAGGTGTCTCACTCGTAAAAAAAGTTTATATTTTTTTGAAAAGTTTGGATTTTTATGGGTTGGTTGATTGTTTTGTTGTGAAATCAGAATTTAAAGGTAATCTCGAGGCTTGGTTTCCTCAAGCATTCACACATGATGATTTCAAGGATGCTCGAGGTGTACTCTTGATAGATATTTAATTAAGAACATATTCCAGAGTGGGGAGAACAAGGTTACCTAAAGGTGGCGTCAAGTAGGCTTTCACCCTAGTTCCTTTCACAATCTAACAAGAGACAATTTCAGTCAAACATACTGGATGAAGGATCTTCTCAACAACTATTTAATTTCAACGATTGAACTTTCCAAGTATCAAGAAAGGCAATGCCTCGCAGCGATGAAAAAATCCTTCGTCAAATACATCCAAAGGTCATCTATCAAGTCAGGTGTCACCCACAACCCCAAGAGAGCCTCGAGACGACTCGCTCCTAAGCGATGTGAAAATTGGTTTCAATCTCCCTCCTTAGTACTTCAACGCATACACCACTCTTTGGATCCATCATGGTAGAACTCTGATCAACTCCTACCCCAAGACTGGGTGACTACTCCCGCCGGCTTGAGATAAGGCATCCATGGTGATTATTTTAACCTAATTTCTTGTAAAATAAAGAGAAAAATAGAGTATGAAAGAAAAATTAATTTTATTGAATAAAATTTTCTAAGATCCAAGACCTTATGTTTTTTTTTATCAACCATCATGTATATATAGGATGTTTTTACACATTTGGGGGCTTATTTAGGTAAGTACAACCGTATCTCAATCAAAATATCACATATAGAGGAGTGTGGGATCGGAAAATGAATGAAATCATATAAAAAATAAAATTGCAGGGATTTCTGCACTATAAGAGCCGAGAGTGAGAAAACTTGAGATCCGTTAGCCACGATGCGAACTCCTTAAAACATGTTTGCTCATTCTAATGGTGCAAAAATGAGATCCCTTATTAACAAAAGTAACTTAAACATGTTTGCTTCTTCCCTTCAATGGTGCGAAAATTGAGATCTGTAAAAGTTAAGGGTGCGAACTCTCCAAATTTTGTGATTTTGCCTCAATCTCTCATCCAATCATGCTTTCGAAGGTCTCAATCTTCATTAAATCTCGTCCCATAGCTTCAAAGCTTGAACTTGAGATCCCAAACTGCTCCCATTGCCGGGTCCTCATGCAACTTAAGAGACCTAAAAGGCTTGAAAACATATGATCGCATTTCATGAAACACCCGCTTTGACGCTCGACGCCAACTTTCAAAGTCGAGAAATTATAGATAGTTAGCATCAAAAGTGTTTTGAAAAACATTGTTTTTAAATAGGAAAAATATCAAATTTTGAGCTGTCATCACAACTCCCCAACCAGCTTATTGCTAGTCTTTAAGCAATGGATAAACAAATAATTAAGATAATTGATCAAAACAATATAAAATAAAATACTGAAAGCAAATAAATAAACACTCAAAAGTGATAAATAAAGGATAGTTAAGATTTTGAGAAGGTGCTTGATATTATTAGGAGAAAACATTGGAAAGGTCCCGATCATCGAATCGGTTTAGTTGGGATTCCTAATCATTTATAATCTCTAAGGCAAGGTATCCAATGCCATGGTGATCAAGGCAATCCTGCCCTTAAGTATTCAATCAATCTTTCCTCAAGGACCTTTGTGGAATGATGTTTTTTAGATCTTGAATATAAATACTAGTTCCAAGACTCCCACCAACCAAATTCAGCTCACTTCTTTGACATAAAGAGAGTGGTAGAACAAAGTTGAGAAAGCATCTTTTATTTATCATACTATATATATATATATATATATATATATATATATATATATATATATATATATATATATATATATATATATATATATATATATATATATTGTAGGATGCAATGCTAAGTAATCCAAGCAAAGAACCCTTATAGCTTCAGATTCATCGATGACTTCCCTACCACCGTTAAGGGCATCCAATATCTACTCCTTTGAACTTTACTCCGAGCTAACCATCTAAATAACAAGAAACCTACAATTTGTGAAACTAATCCATCTTCTATCCCATGTAACGAGTAGTGAAGTCAAAGACTTCCAACCAGTTGTCTTAGGGCACTAGGCATTCAATTCCCTTAGATCGTGTTTGGGGATCAACACACTTTTTTATTTTCTAATTTTTCTATTTGTATGATATTTTATTTTTTTTTTGTTCTTTTTGCATACTTGGGGCTCATTGGCCTCTCTTTTAAAGGTGTCCCATCACTATAGAAGTCCAAATATATCTCAAAGCAAGAATTAAGTTGAGATGAAGGGCTAGTTCTACTTTCTTCTCTTCATAAATACAAAGAGATCTAATGTGTATGCATTTCCTCGTTCCAAATAGAAATAATTGCTCGAAGACAAAGGGCTATCAAGCCAAGTCTCCCACAAAATACTAGGCTTTCAAGTCTTAGTCAAACAAAAGCAAAGGTGTCCTAATTTCAACCAATTTGAATTTAAGAAAACTTAATATATCTCAAAATAATTTTCAACACCTCCTCTACTCAATAGAAAATAAGCATGCAAAAGAAAACAATAACTAAAGATTTCCAACCGGGTTCGTTGTTTCCCTTTTCAAACATTTCTCCTCCCAACCAAGATAGAACATAACTCTAATAAAGCACATGAAAATAGAAAGTTAGGATGCATTACCTCAATCAAGAAGGGGTACTCTTACTCAAGTTTACCTCAAAGCACAAAATAGAAAGTAGGGTCTATGAAGCACACCATGAGCCTGAGTTCTGTGTTGATAAACCTAAAAGCTTAGCAAAGAAACAAAATTTTCCAAAATTAAATACAAAAACTAAACAAATTTTCCAAGGCTGTAAGGCACAAAAAGGTAAAAGCGCAAAGCACAAAAGCAAGCAAGAAAAAATTAAATATGAAAACTAAAAACAAAATTTAAATAAAGCAAATAAACCAAACTAATCCTAAGTGCGTAAAATTAAATTTGTTAGCTTGTTAGTCTCAAGAGACTAAGCCCTGGATAAGTAGTTGAGCTTCAATAGCCTAACTCCAGATCAACATGGTGATTCCTCCTAGTCAAATTTGAGTGGGCATCTCTCTTCGACCATCCTTACACCTCATATGGTCCTTCTCCATAATGACGCCAAGAATGTAAATCTCGGATCGGGCCTCCTATGATTTGTGCATGTTATGGACTAATCCCATCCAAGTCAAAAATAGTTCCAATGTATAGCATCTCTTGCTCCTTTAGAACATCTAAGACCTTCCTCTTCTTGCTTTAAATAAGAATGAGGTAATTATCGCATGTCTTAATATTCCACGTCATTTTAGCTCACTTGGCAAAGGCTCCAAAATTATTTTGGGAGGGATCACGCCGTTTCTTGATGAAACGGGATCATCATCAAATCGTCTATTAATGCATCTTGTAGATCCTCATCCAAATACTTCTCTATGAGTGTCTCTCTTGTGCTCACTCCCTTTGGTTCCCTATCTTCAAGTGTAATTGGTTTCTTTTCTAATTAAATGGAAATTTCTATTGTCGTCTCATCATCACAAGTTATCCCCTCTTCATTTTTCTTAGAATTTTTAACATCTTCTTTCTCATATGATGGAGAGGGAGTGACCTGATTGGTTTACTCATCATTCTCTAGTGTCACTATCGATTGCTCTTTAAGCATATTAGTTGAGTTTCCATCTTATTCCTCTACTTTATGTATGGTTAAAGGATTATGTTGAGGTTGAGATGGGAACTTACCTTCCCTTATGTAGCATAGGAACTAGGGGGGAAATAATGGATGTCATCCGCTTCATACACTAAGTCTTCGTGCATCTCCTCCATATAGTCCAACCCTTGGTCATCTCTCTCAATGATGGATTTTTGTTCAATTCGAAGAGTCCCCCTGGGGTTTTTAGTATGCTCTTCAACCATATAATCAGTCTCGCCTCTACCCATGTTTTCAATGGCTTTCTCAAATAAGGAACTTGATGGTTGTGTGACGCCCCAAACCCGGGGTGTCCGTTGACTACCTGTCAACCCGCGGAAAAATCTATACGTCTCATATCGCGAGACCCATACCCGAGTAAAAATGGCCACTTGGGCCCATACACCAATACTCACAAAATATCCAACCATCTATCTCACATGGTTCAAGAGTTATACATTACTCTTAATACAAATACATATTAAAATTTACAATTCTAATACATATTATCCCAAAACAGCAAGCCACAATCCAGCTTTCTTCAAAATTTGCCTCTAAAATGAGCCGTCTTCTCGAACGCTCCCTGTACATGAAAAGAATATTCCCTCGACAGGGTGAGCTATCACCCAGTAGTGGAATTACCCTAAATGGGTTACTCCCCACCTAAGTGCATATGCAATGATCCAATGTAAACACACACTCAAGTAAATACGTGATCCTACTTGAATGTCTACATTCCCATTCCCATGACTCCGAGTCCTCACGCACTTCACACTTGCCTAAGCCACGTATGAGAAAATACCATTTTCAAAACAAACTCGTTGTTCTTGAAAATACACTACCAAGTTTCAGTAAAAATATGGGACTACCCTCCGAGGCGAATGTGTTGGAGAACTTTCCTAAACAGTCATGGTCCTCATCCGAGATGATCTGTTGGACTATCTCCTAACACCATTCTCCGAAAAATCATCCTGTGAAATTCCTTTCACAACCATGTTCGTTTTTCAGAAAATTCATGTCATGCACTCACACCTAATTTCTAGGTTACCCCGGTGCATATGAAATGCATTATGCCATTTCAACACAATCCAACCAATATATCAAATATGCATATATTATCAAATTTGCAATCACACCACATGTTATTCAAATTTGATCAACCAACTCCCAAAGTTGCTCACTTTAGCTAATCACTATTCCATTTCCAATGGCCTACACCCACAATTATATTCTATAAAATTATGGCATCATGTTAACACATCAAGCATTAACCTATTAATTTCTTTGATCAACCAACTCAAGCCATTCAATTCAAACAATTTCAAGCACACAACACATGGATGATTTTTGTCCAATTCTCACAACCCGGGACTGATTTTAATAGTCCCAAAACCCAGCAGTGGACTGTCCATGGGTAGCCCACTCATCAAACCTCGGTTCCACTTTGTGAACCCGAAATCCATGTCCATTTCCGGTCTCCTACTCACCAAAACACAATTTATTGCATAAATTATGACACAAACACCCAAAAAGTCCCTAAAACTGTCACAGACTGTCCAAATGGGTCCTAAAAATTTTCACATTTCGGTCACAAGTTTTGGGACCAATCAAACGGTCACTCACGGCCTCAAACCAACACAAGCATCACAAAACACTTAAACAAAGGGTAAAACAAGTAGGATAAAACCCCTACCTCACGAAGTTTGTCGAAACCCAAAACCTGGCCCATGGGTTGCCCTCAGCCAGCTGTAGAACAACTTCTTCTTCTTAATTCCGACAAATCCCACCCAGCCCTATCGCCCGAGATCTTAGGAGATAAGTTGCACACTCTCTCTAAAAAACCAAACCTCACTCACTGCATCACTCTCCAGCCCTTCAAGTTTTTGGTCCTTTTTGGCCAAGATTATCACCATTCATGATTTTGTCTTTTTCCTCATTAACTTTCATTTAATACCATCCATGTCCTCAAATCTTGGATTTTTGACACTTTGCACTATATCGGCCATCCATTTCCATCATCTCTTTACTCATGCAACATGTGTCACATGATTACATGTTATAGGTGACTTTTGTCACATCAAATGTCGTTTTAGGGCACCCGATACCCTGTGCCTCGAAAAACATGCAAATTCCGACTATCTCGGAATTCGACGAAATTCAACGTGGTAGTTAGATTTTGCAAGACGATTCCAACGGTGAAGTCCGTTTCATCATCCGAGATCTAGAAAAATTCCATATTTTTACCAAAATTACGATTTTGCCATTTTTAAAATTGATTTTCTGGCTCTGCTGTGTCAAGGTCTTACATTTTGATTTTTCTCTTGATGTTGCCCCTAAGAGAGGTTAGGAAGATTCCCACAATTAGAATTATATGTTTTTCCACATGTGTTGGTCTTCCAAGGCTCATATTTATACAGTCGGTGTGGCCTTCAAGTTCCTCTCTCATGGATGATAAATAAGGGCAATCATCAATAAGATGGCAACATGAAAAGAAATTAGAGCAATGAGTTGGTGGCCACTTGGCTTCATGCATAGCTTTAGCCTCTTGGATTCTTCTATTCTCATGTTCTTCAATTTTTCTAGTAAGGAATTCCACTTGAGCAACTATCTCATATTTCTCTTGTACATGATACCGAATTTCCTAAGAATTGCAACAAAGATTGAGGTGTGTTCAAATCTTGAAATAAGGTTTTTCCATCCTCTCGTGGGTCTATTCAGATGCTAGAAGTGTTTTGGTCTTAGATTTTAATCTACAAAAATAAAAAAATAAAAAAAAATCCACAAAAACATTGAGAAAAATATTAATATGGCTAGTCCAAAAAAAATAAAGAGAAAAAAGAGCAGAAAATTAAAGAAGAAAAAGAAAAGTAAGAAAAGCAATAAACTTTGATTACCTAATCGTTTGGAACCATCCTCAATAACAACGCCATGTGATTCATCGCTTGTAGATCAGGTTCAGAATGCACATAAATTTTTAACACCTAATTCCACCTTAAACGAGTAGCATGTAACACCCTGAAATATACCCTACCAGTTTCCGGACTTGTTTAGGGTATATTATAAGCTAAATAGGAATTTTCGGGAAATAAAACGAGAGACCCAAAATGAATATTAGAGACAAGGGTAAATTAGTCATTTACCACTTGAGGACATAAAAGGCATAAATCAAGAAGTTTATATGCCATTATGAGATTTGAGAAAAGTTGGAATAGAAATAAGAGAGAAATGGGGGGACCAAGATGCAATTAGAGAAACTTAAAAGCAAAAATGGGTTTTGACTTGGCCAAACATGGCCTTAACTTAAAATGGGATTTAAGACCAAATTTGGTCTCATTTTGGAGAACCAAAAACGTGAATGAAGAGAGGAGAAGGGGAGAAGAAGAAGAGGAAGAGGAAGAGAAGAAGAAGAGAAGAGGAGGAGTTCAAGAAAGATTCAAAGGTATGGAACTTTGGATTTTTGTATGGAACTATGAATTCTTGTATGAATTTCCATACAATTGCATGATTAGTAGCTTGCCCAAACCTAGGGTTTGATAAAAGTTCATCCCAACATGGGTGTCTTGTTGATATTTGATTTCTTTTTAGGGTTTTGATAGGATTTCATCCTAACCCAAAATTTTTGAGAGCAAGTGTGGGTAAACCCCAAATGTACAAGAAAACATGGAATCCTCCCTTGAGGTTGGATTCATGGTTTAATTGCAAAGTAAAGGAGTTGGGTTAGAACAAACCCTAACAAATTCTTGTATTTGGTATGTGTATGGGTTATGACCCATATTAGAGTTGTTTTTGGGAGAAAATCATGAAAGGTTTTGATGAAAGATATGTATTGAATGATAATTTTAGTAGAAAAGAGAATATGATGAATTTAGAGTGGTCTTGACGTGTTTATGGAGTATTGGGTTGATTTGGGTACTAACATATGGCAAACGGGAGAAAAACACACATTCTGCATTTTTCGATGACCCGTACCGGTAGCACCTTGAACCTCCGTACTGCACAGTGCTCCAAAGATTGGCACAGTCAGACCTGATCGTACACCCTGCTCTATTTTGACCAGTTTTCGTATTTTAGCCATAACTTGCTCATTTCTTATCCGATTTGAGTGATTCAAGTGACTAATTAAATTAGACTTCAAGGAAAACCAAACATCCAGAAATAGGTACCTTCAAATTCTGATTCTATGTGGCCCAAAAATTAACTCAAAGTGGGGCCATGTTCAAGCCAAATTTCTGGTTCTGTTTTTGAACATAGAGTAGTCCGTTGTTTAGGACATAACTCGAGTTTCGTGTCTGGATGGTGATTCCAATTGAGAAGAACCCTTAGCACCTTAGCTTTAAAGGAGTACAAAGAAAAGTGTCAAATATGGAGCTGGCGACACGTAAAATGAGTATTACAACCGTCCTAAGTGTAATATCGGTAATAACTAGTTTGCATGAAAATGCCATAACTTTAGTTTGGAATGATTCCAATTTCTAAGTAAAGTAGACTCATAGAGGAATAAGAATACATGAATGAGGTATGATTTCATAGACATCATACTTTACAAGTATATGAAGTGTCATGTGTAATAGGCATGAAACAAGGAAAACATAGAAAATGCAACATGTATAAATGTGTTCATGAAACATGAATGTGATATGGAAAATGAAAACGAACTTAAACATGAATACGAATATGAAGGGCAATATGTCATGAACACATAATGTGGTTAAGAGAGAAGGATTATTATCATATAAACTTAAAAAAGGTAATAAATGATAATGAAGACAGAATGTGATTATGATCAGTTATGATTGCTATTTGTGAGATATATATAAGTATATATATATATTGATTTGAATTATTGTTATTCAAAATGTTTGTCATACATAAATGACATGAAGATGTAATGTGTTTATAATCGACATATGAGTTCTATTTGTGAAATATACATATGTATATGCATATATCGATTTGAATTATTATTATTCGAATGTTTGTCACACATATGCATAAAAGCATGTATTTGAACTATAAGCGAAATTAATGCATAAAAATTGATTTGAAATGTATCATTGAATGACCGACATGACGGGATTCACCAACTGAATTCGTCATGAAGGTAATCGCAAATATGGAATGTGAAATCACATTTTTATTGAATGACCAACATGACGGGATTCACCAACTGAATTCGTCATGAAGGTAACCGTAATTGCTAAAAGTGAAATCACATTGCTACTAAATGACAAACAGGACAGGATTCCCCAAGTGAATCTGTCGTGAATGTCGATTTTTATATCCATATGTGAAATGGTAATAATTGAATGCAAAATCACATTGCTACTGAATGACAAACAGGACAGGATTCCCCAAGTGAATATGTCGTGAATGTCGATTTCTATAGCCATATGTGAGATAATAATAATTGAATGCGAAATCACATTACACCATCGACAAACAGACAGATTCCCTATGAATCCGTCAGGAATGTCGACTCTATAGCCATATGTGAGATGGTAATAATTGAATGCGAAATCACATTGCTACCGACGACAAATGTGACAGATTCCCCAAGTGAATCAGTCGAATGTCGATTTCTATAGTCATATGTGATGGTAATAATTGAATGTGTTAAATCACATTGCTATTAAATGACAAACAGACAGATCCTCATGAATCTGGTCGTGGAATGTCGATTTCTATAGCTATATGTGAAATCACAAACCGAAAAGTGAAAATGACATTGAAAAATTGTATTTGTTTAAATATCTTTATATTACATGATGGTAAAAAGGCACTATTTTGTAAAATGCATTTTGTTAAATGTGAATGTTATGGGTCTTTGAATTTGTAAGTGTTTATGGGATTGCTCAAGAATTGCTTTCGCCAGAATTAAAAAGTCTAAAATGGAAACACAAACAAAATGTTTTGGGAAGATAATCGGTACCGCCTGAGTAAACCGCTCCTACTGGATCCGCCAACCCGTCAAGTCGGATTTGGGTCGTGACACTTTGAAACAAAATTTAATAAAACAAAAACAAAAATGTTTTGATTGAAAATGCTCCAGTAAACCTGCCCAAATTTTGATCCGCCAACCGGCCGAGTAGGATTCGGTCGCAACACTTTTGAAAATGAAAATTTAATAAAACGATAACTAAAAGAATTAAACGAGCATCCCGGATCATGAAATGTAATCGCAAAGGGATTTGATTAATGGCTTTGGCCGCGGATAGCGATAAGGAGTCTAATATGTATTGGTATTAGTCTGATTTGACCTTGTATGAATTTGATATGACTTGATCTGTTATGACTTGCCATTGTATACGTATAAGTTTGTTTTGAATATGATCTGATATGTCGTACAAGTAGAAGATATGAGTTACAACCTGTAAAAGACATGACACAGGGAAGTAATAATTTAACAAGATAATGATTTGAATTTGAAAAGGATAAAATCTACATGTATAATATGATATGAGTTAGAAGCTCACAAGAATAGGCTTCGCGAGTATGCATAAGGAAAAGAAAATGTAAAAAGATCATGACGGCGAGTATTGTTATTGGTCGCATCGCCTATATGTCTCTACCTGCTGCAAGTTTAGCATGTGTGTTCAATCCGTAGGTGACCGAAGAGGAGATAAGATGACGTGACATTCCACACCAAGAAGACGCCATCTCGTAGATAGGTGCTCACCAGACTTTTCCGCGATCTCTGATGTTTGTATTAGATATGTACATGTATAAGTATTTGTATATGTAAATGACTTTTGGCTATTACAAAAATTGTTTGTATACCCATGGTGTATAAGTTCACCAAAAAAAATAATAAATAAATAAATAAAGAGTCCTAAGACATGGTTTCGCACCGATAATCGCCTGATTCTCGCCAATCGGGTCGGACCGGGAATTGGGGCGTGACATAGCCAAGGCTACTTATAGGTATAGTGGCTTTAGGATTGTCCTCCGATGGCCTCACCGAGCTCGGGGCAATCTTAAGTGTCTCACTTGTAAAAAAAGTTTATCTTTCTAGAAAATTTCGATTTTATGGGTCAGATTGATCGTTTTGTCGTGAAATCAGAATTCTAATGGTAGCCATTAGGCTTAGTTTCCTTAAGCATTCACACATGATGGTTCCAAAGGGTGCTCAGTTTCCTCTTTACATATATATTTAATTAAGAACATATTCTAGTAGTATGGGAATAAGGTTACCTAGTTGTGGCGTCGAGTAGGCTTTCACCCTAATTCTTTCACATCCGTGATAAGAGACAATTGATCTGCGCACTAGGTGATGCGGAATCAACAAAATTTATATTCCTAGTTCTTCCATCACGTAGTCAAGCCATCGCAAAGATAAAGGGTCTAGTATCGAACACGGATGGGTTTTCGTACAAAATGATTTAAGTGAAGTCAAAATGGTGAATTTGGCTCGATTTGGCGGGGGTAAACAATGGGTTGCGGGTTTGCCAAACTGAAAAGAAATAAAAAAATAAATGTAAATAGAACTCCTTGAAGTTTCGGTCACTCCGTTTAGGTTTTAAGGCAACTAACATGTCCTCGGTCTTTTCTCGTGATTGGGAGTACACATATAGTCATTTCGAACCGATCTTCATTTAGCTTTAAAACTAAACCTCATGATTTTCCTTTGCAATATGACATTTAACAAACATTCATGGTCCAGATAAAGAAAACCTACCTCCGGACTCATCTCACAAAGGACTAATAGAATATGAATCAATGGATATCATTGAATCTAACAACAAGACCAATGAACCCTAAAAGATTACCAACACCGGTCAATCAAGATGCATTTGGGGAGATTTAAACCTATGAAGATAGAACATAAATGAAAAATAAATGCCTACGATAAAAATGTAGACCCGCGCTTACCTCTCAAACTACAAAGCCCAAAAGAGTCTCTCATCTTCAAGGAGGAAGAGGTCTGAGGCTAAGCATCCTCCTCGAGTCACATCCCTGGGAGGAGTGTCTGTGCTCGAGAAAATGAGAGGAAGAGGGAGAGAGAAGAGAGAAAACTGGAACAAAAGCTACCGGTACCGGAAGATTGAAAGAAGTTACAAAATCTATAAGTTGGCTTATAGCCAACCCAATTGTGTGAAATACCAAAAATAATTAAAAATATAAGATTGCTACCGACAATATGGTAATTAATAAAACGAGGTCATTTGAATCAAAACAAAACACAAAGGTGAATTCGCTATGCATAGTGATTTTCGCTTATATAGCTTAAAAATGCAAGAAATAGCGAAACTGTAATTTCGCTTAGGAACAAGAATTTTTTCGCGAATATTTAAATTTCGCTAGCTTAGCTTAAAATTGCGACAAATAATTTTTTATTTTCGCTATGCACAAGAACTTCGCCATGCGATAACGAAAAACCTGCGGCATAGTGAAATTCACTTCCTCGCATCCCGCGGCCACTGCTCCAGCCCCCCGCTCCAAATCGCACTTGTTCCATTTCTTCAAGCTTTGATATTCTTCATTCCGAATTTGTTGAAATTGATGGAACACAGAAATTTGATGGAAATCAACTCGACTTTGGTTATGATTGGATTGACACGATAATTTGGCTTCCAATTCCTGCAAAAACTACAAAAGTTGCCACAAAATGCAATCATTAGTACCATAGGAACCCGAACATGTCAATTGGGTTAATTATAGTAATTAGTACACAAAAAGCGCTCAAAACTTATCAAAAATAGGGTTCAAAATAGCACTTTTTGGGCACTAATCACACCCCCCAACCGACATATTGCTAGTCCCTTAGCAATGCAAGAAGAAAATAAAGAACATATAAACTATAACAAAATAATGTTCAAAATTAAATTTCAAAAGGTTGTGAATGAGTAATGCCTAACCATAAGTAAAAATCATCAAAGCTATGTCCAATGACTATCATGAGAGAATGAATGCCATACAAAATCGAGTATTAAAAGAGCTCTTCGCGAATCAAACTTAAACTTCCACCAAAATCTAAGTGTTTGTTTTAACATCTCTCAATAATAAACTCCGTCAAACTCGCACTCTCCCCCAACCTAGCTACTAACACGACCTAGCATGCTAATCCAACCCAAATGTATCAAGACCCACCTCTTATTCCATTAATTCTTTTAAGGCCGTAGGTGCAATGTCGAGGAATCGAATTTCCACCAAAGTCCATGTAACGGGATCTACCGATGACACTCAACCAATTAAGGCTTAGGCACCGCGAGGATCTTTCACCACTAACTCTTCGTGTTTCACCCGATCGAATGATTTCGAGACTCAAAGACCTACAACTTGCTCAACTCCACCTATCCACCCATGTAAATGAGCACTAAGTCGGTGGCTCCCAAACTGAAGGTTTAGGCACCGGCTTTAGCGTTTTCGCCATATACCCTGACCGTGCTCGGTTTCAAGGCAAGCCAAATTTTTATTATTTTTTTCTTTTCCTTTTCTTTTCTTTTCTTTTCTTTTCTTTTTTTTTTCGAAGACGATTGGCCCTTCTTTCCACAGGGTCCTAACTATTAGAGGCAATAATGAAACTAGGCAGTTATGCAAAGTAAAGGAGGTTGCGTTAGCTTTTCAAATTTATCATTGAAACCTAATGTGCTTCCGGTGTGTGGTTAAATAAAATGTGGAAGAAAAAGGTCGAATCAACAAATATTCAACCAATTGTCCAATTAAATAGGCATGGAACCAATCTAACATCAATAGAATTGGACAAAGTTTCAATTTTTCAAACTATGGGCTGTGGCACAACACACAAAAAAATTTTGGTTGCAAATGGGTCCAAATTTTGAAAAGTAAGTTGTATAGTATAATGTGCCTTATGTAAAGTGGACCCAAGAAGCCACCGAACATCACAAATGGGCTTTCTGTACAAAATAATAACAAAACATGACATAAAATCCACTTCCTTCGCTTAACTCACCCCAACCCAAACATCTCTTGTCCGAAATGGGCTCTGATTTTAAAAAATTAGAAAGGAAGTGTTACCTTGATGAGATGTGATCATTTCTGGATAGGAGACTTCAAGCTTCCATCGACACCTTATTCACCCGTTTGCTTCAAATAAACAAGTTAGGGGGGAAGAAAAGAGAGGAAAAAAGTGACCGCTTGGACCATTTTTAAAATTACAGTTTCATAATAACTTCAAAATGTTCTTCTGGCTATATTTTGATTCTACACTCTCTAAGCTTTCCATCCGCATTTCAAGACGCCAAACCAGAGCTGCATTTAAAAAGCTTATGAAATAAAACAAAATCGGGAGGCCAAAAGCTACCATAATAAGTGTCTTTTCGCTAACTGCGAAATTCTCGCTTAGTTGGGTTGAAATTCCTCGCTCAAATTTAGCGAAAATCAATTAGTTTAGCTTAAATTTTTCTCTCGATTTTTCGATTTTTTTATATATATATATAAATAATATATATATATATATATATATATATATATATATATATATATATATATATATATATATATATATATATATATATATATATATATATATATATATATATATATATATATATATAAAATAATAATAATAATAATAATAATAAATTTTTTTTAAATAAATAAATAAATACAAATAAATAAATAAATTGGAAAACACCGTGCAGTTGTTTTGTCCTCAGAAGGAAAACACTATTACAAGCCATCCACACTAACTGAGCTAAATTTCACAATTTAGCGAAATTTTTGATCAATTTCTTTCTATAGCTTAAAATTTCATTTCGCTAGAATTGCGAAATTTTCGCTATAGTTGCGAAATTTTCTGCTGCTTTCTGCTTTGCTGATTTTCAATCCAGGCTTCAAAATTTGCAACAAAACCGCAAAATTAATGTAAGAAAATTTAAAATTGCGTAAGAGTAAAATTAATCTAACAACATAAATTGAACTAAAAATTGTAAAATCTAAAAAAGAAAATGAAATAAATCAAAATAAAATGAGATAAAATAAAAAGAAAACAAGACAAATTAAAACAAAAGTGGGGGAGGGCTAGAATGTCGAGGTCTCGATGCTCCAACCAATTCCAAGACCGAACCAACCACCGTGCCGTGCGATGAGCAACGCCATCTTCGAGGTAAAGGGCGAAATTCTGCATAATGGCCACTTGGAAGTTTTTCATGATAGTAAGGATAATGAATTTTTTGTGGGTGCCTTTTAGATTAGTCAGGCCAGAGGGCAAGTGTACACTGGCAAAGGTTTTGCTGTTTCAAAGGCAAAGGATTCAAATTCATGGGGATTTGTTAGCTGATAGGTCTGCGGGGGCTCTTCCCCCGTTTCTTTCCTCTACTCCACCCTCGCTCCCTCATTGCACCTCAAGAGCTTCCACTGTTCCCGTATCACTTCCCTCCCGGCCGCTTAGCCACTCTCCCTCTAGTTCTTGATGAACAAGTTGGATCGGGTGTTTAAAATTGAACACCGCAAGTTGTCCAATTCTCAAAGACCATTTCACTTTGAAGTCCATCAATCTTCTTGTTCAGTGGAGCTCTCCACTGTCAATTTCCTATCAAGCTGACATTAACTCCGCCCTTCAAGCCTTCTATGAAATTATATCTACCTGTTTGCTCAAGTTCGTGATGGCTTGTTCAACAGGGAAATTAATCGTGGTGGTCGCTGTGGGCCGAGGAGTTGAGGCAAATGTGGGAGAAACAGAGGTGCAAAAGCTCGAGGGAACACTATAGATCGGTGCACTCATTCATTGGTCTCTATAGTCCCCTCATAGACCTATTCGATTTGGATTCTCCCCAAGGGTCGTTGATTTCACATGCTAGGTTTCTATAGTCCTCATCACATATATGCTCTTAGTGGTTACCCCCATATGTATTGACTCAGCTTGTTCTCCTCTAGTGTTCCATTTGATCACAGTCAATTTTTCCACTTAACCTGTACTGGACTGCTTGCCTTCAGAATTTTTGATCCACTGAAAATGGATTCCTATAGCAAAAAGTTGTGGCAAACTCAAAACAATTCCGCAAATAATCGTTTTTTATTTATTTATTTTTTAACAAAGGAAATAAAACTAAGAAAAATGATCAGAATGATAAGGAAATTCACCAAGACTTGTGATGAGGATCACTGGGTGTTCCATACCGTCAAATGCACTAAGGCACCATCCCCAACAACGGCGCCATTTGATTCGTGGCCACGGTAGTATGACGCCGAATCAACAAAATTCTATATTCCTAAAGTTTCCTCCCACGCCGTAGTCAAGCTACCGGCAAAGATGTTTGTCTGTGGTCGAACACGGATGAGTTTTCGTATTAAATGATTTAAGTGAAGTCAAAAATGGTGAATTTGGTTTGATTTTAAGGTGGGTAAAAAACAAAGGGGCTGGTGAAGGTTTACAAACCGAAAGAAATAAAATAAAATGTATAGAACTCCTTGAAGTTTCTGCCACCGTTTAGGGTTTTAAGGAAACTAACATGTCCTCGGGTCTTTTTCTCTTACTGGGAGCATGACATATAGTCATTTCCCGAACTGATCTTCATTTAGCTTCAAAACTAAACCCTATGATTTTCCCTTTGAAATATGACATTTAACAAACATTCATGGTCCTGCATTAATGAAAACCTGAATTCCTGACTCCATCTCACAAAGGACAAATAGAAGGCAACTAATGGATATCATCAATCTAACAATAAGCATCCAATGAACTTAAAAGATTACCAAATACCGGGTCAATCAAGATGAATTTAGGAGATTTAACCCAGAGTGAAGGATGTGGAACATAAATGAAAATAAATGCCTACGATAAAAACGTATGGGACTGGTCGCTTTACCTCAAATCTAAAGCCCAGTAGCCCTCCTCTTCAAGGAGGAAGAGGTTTAGCCAAGCATCCTCGAGGAGGTTTGCAGCCGAAATGAGAGAAAGAGGAGAGAGAAGAGAGAAAAACCTGGAACAAAGCCGCCGTGGTACTCGAAAAGATTGAAAGTTAGGTTACAAAATCTATAAGTCGGGTTTATATAAATAACCCAATTGTAAATACCAAAATACCAAAAATATAAGATTGCCAATGGGGACAATATGGTAATTAATCAAAACGAGGTCGCTTTGAATCAAAACATCAAAAAACACAAAGGTGAATTTCACATAGTGATTTTCGCTATATATTAAAATGCAAGAAATAGTTTAAACCAAAATTTCGGCTAAGAACAAGATTTCGCTTAGCTAGCGAAATTTCGCTAGCTAGTGAAAATTTGTGCATAGCGAAATTTTATTTTCGCTATGCACAGTAACTTTCGCTAAGATAGCCAAAAAACTGTGCATAGCTAGCTCACTTCCCCACCAGCTCACTGCTCCAAATCTTCCTCCTTCCAAACTCGCACTTGTTCCATTTCTTCAGTTTTGATATTCTTTATTCCCGCTTGTCAAATTGATGGAAGACCATATGAAATTGATGGAAATCAACCCGACTTTATTATGATTGATTGACAAGATAATTTGGCTTCCAATTCCTACAAAAACTACAAAAAGTTGCCACAAACGCGATCATTAGTACCATGTGAACCCGAACATGCTAATTTGGTTAATTATAGTATTGGGCATAGCGCCTCAAAACCTATCAAAAATAGGGTTCAAAATAGCACTTTTTGGGCACTAATCAACAATCTCGATCGAGTATACTGGATGAAGGATCTTCTCAACAACTATCAAATATCAACGGTTGAACTTGCCAAGTATCAAGAAAGGCAGTAGCAATGAAAAACTCCTTCATCGAATACATCCAAGGGTCATCTAGTGAGTTGTGTGTCACCCACAACCCCTAGAGAGCTTCCAAGACCTTACCTCTACCTCCTAAGCGACGTGCAAATTGGTTTCCCCAATCTCCCTCCTTAGGGATTTCAAAGGCATACACCCTCGATACATCTCGTGGAACTGATCCACCCACCCGAGATTAGGCCACTCACTCACCCATGGCTTGAGAGAAGGTTGTCATGGTGATTATTCTAACCTAATTTCATGCAAAATAAAGAGAAAAACATAGTATGAAAGAAAAACTAATTTTATTGAATAAAAATTGTTAAAATCCAAGGCCTCTTGTTTTTTATTAGCCATCCCAGAAGAACCCGAATACCAATTGCACTCAACTGCACTGGACATGGATCCAAACTGTATCCGGGGAAACGCGATCCTCACTTTCATTTCCAATCCATATACAAAAAAAAAATCGACAAATGTGAATACGCTTTCAATACCAAACGTATTTCAAATACCTTGACTGGCATACGTAAAAATACATTAAACATTTTTGCGGAAACTAAACATTTTGGCGAAGACCCATCATTTCCGATAACTCCCATTTGTACCATCATTTACAAAATGACTGCAGTTTCTAATATAAAAACATTTATAAAATAGAATCGTAGTTTAACTTTCACAAGATACTTTACACAAAATGAGTCAATCTAATCCCATGCATGTGTGTGCGGTGTTTTACTTCTCCTCCGAATGGCTTTGACGTTGGCTCCATGCTTGTGGTCTTCACTCGTACCTATTCACTCGGTACCGCTGATAAACAACACGCTAAGCATTTTCATGCTTAGTGGTTCTATACATTTCTATTTCATTTCATTTTAAATTGAAACATGCAATATTTATAAAACAATGCTTTGTACAATTTTCAATTACCAATGCAATACAATATGTATCTATATATTTATTCAATGAATCAATACAATACAATTTACAATAGTATATATATACATTTGTATGCAAATAGAACATTTTCACATTCATACAATTCTCTTATGCAAATTGCTTCACAAGCAATCGCCTCAAATCACTTTAAAACAACCATTACTAAACACAAATCAATATGCACTTTCTTTCAATCATTTCCAAAATTCAAATCATTTCGTAATTATTCAAATATTTTAGAAATAGAGAGAGAGTTTGGAGAACAAAACCAAAATTTGTCGCTTTGATTCCACCTTCAATCTCGACTTCAATGCAGGTTTTCCTCCTCGTCAGCCCCATTCAAATGCAATGACAATAACATATTAGTCGGTTATTCTAAGAGTTCTATTTTCAGTCGAAATTGGAATCTTCTCATTTTTGATAACTCAACTCTAAGCTACTTAAGATTTTAATGTCAAACTAGTCGATATGTCCAGCTCACTGGATCACCCACTATTTTTTCAATTTCAGGGGTCTTAACTCCATAAATTGGTAATGGTTCCTTCACTCATTTGAATCTATTCAAGGGTTTCTTCTCCAATCGAATCATCCACCTGATCACCCAAACTAAAGTTATGGCATTTTAATGCAAAACTAGTCGATATGCCCAACTCACTGGATCACCCACTGTTTTTTTCGATTTCTGGGGCCTTAACTCCATAAATTGGTAATGGTTTCTTCACTCATTTGAATTTATGGTTCTAAGGTTTCTTCGCCAATTGGAATCATCCAATTTGGATCACCAAAACTCAAGTTATTGCACTTTACATCTAGACTACTCTAATTTGCAAAACAGAATCTGCACATAGCTCCACTTTGAAATATTTATGGGCACTTTGGGTTTACAATTTAATTACACCTTCTTCAAGTAAATTATTTCCCTAGAAGTCTAGTTTACCCATAATTTTGAATCACTCAATTTGGATGAGTGAAACTCATTTTATGGCCAAAACACCATAACTACTCCCAAAACAAAGCATACCTGTGAGCTACCCGAACTCACCTTTAAGCCCATATCCGGGAGCCTTAGTGCTACAATTTTCTCTTGGTCTCTTCTATAAAATTGTAGCCCTATCTATTATGGTTCTTTACCAATTGGAATCACTTCATTTGAATTATTATAACTTAATCTATAGCCAAAAGAAGAACATGAGTTTTGACAAATTCTGACAAGATTTTGAAAAACCCAACATTTCCCTTTTACAAACATTCTCAAACCAATCCAAACCAATACCAAACAACAATACACTTCAAAACTCAACCCAACACAACCCCAAAACTGATCTACAACCAATCAAAAGCACCTTTACATAAGTTTAGGGTTTTTTCCCAAATACAAACACAAGAAAAAGAGGTTAGGGTTTAGTTTTTCTTACCTTTAAGCTCTTCTTCTCTTTTCTTTCTTCTTCCTACTTAATCACTTCATCTCTTGTTTACATGGAGAAGAAATCACCAACAATGGCTTCTTCCTTCTCTCAACTGCGGTCTCTCTTTTCCAAACCCAAAATGCAATAAATGAGAGTTGAGTTCCCTTTTACAAGACCAAATTTGGTCTTAAGTCAAATTCCTTCATAAGGCCTTGTTTGGCCTGCCACACTAATTCCTCCCATTTCTCATTATTCTCATTTTAAAGCTTCATTTCACATTTATTTTCATTTCATTCATATTTTTAACACTATACTCCTCATTTAGGACCCTTGGGTCCCCATTTGACATTTTTACTAAATTGATTTGGCTTCCTGTAAATTTTCCGAGTTGTATATTTTTTTCGTTCTTAGGATTTAAATTCCGGAAAAATTTCATTTACTTTATTTTATACCCTAAACATGATTTGAAACTGTTAGGGTATTTTTGTATGCTACATCTTGTGGTATGAGCAGGATGTTTTACATACTGGGAGCTTATTTAGGTAAGTATAATCGCATCCCAATCGAATATCACAAGCATAGCAGGCTTGTGGGATCAAAAAATGAATGAAAGCACAAAAATTAACAAACTGCGAGGATCTCGCACCGTTAGAGCTGAGGGTGTGAAATTTGGGATATGTTAGCTAACGACGCGAATTCCTTAAAACATGTTCGCTCCTTCCCTCTAATGGTGCTAAAACAGATCCCTTAGCTAATGGTGTGGAACTCCCTAAAACATGTTCCGTCATCTCTTCAATGGTGCAAAAATTGAGATCTATTAAAGTTGAGGGTCTCAACCCTCCAAATTTTGTGATTTTGCCTCCATCTCTCGTCAATCATGCTTCTAAAGGTCTCGATCTTCATCAAATCTATTTCTAGAGCTTCAAATCTTGAATTTGATATCCCAAAGTGTCTGGCCTTTCTGGTCCTCATACAATCCAAGAGTCGTAAAGACACCTAAAAGGCTTAAAAACACACATGTACTCAAGGAAAATATCAGTTTAGAGGTTTGGGACGTCACTTCTTACAAAGTCATGTAATTATAGATAATTAGCATCAAAAGTGTTTTGAAAACATTGTCTTGGGATAGGAAAAAATGTAACGCCCTCGAAAAATTAAACCCACGCTTTTATAACATGTTTAGGGTGTATAAAATAAATTAAATTGTATTTTTTCGGCATTTAAATTGCTAAAAACGAAAAGCTATTAAAAAAAAAACCCTATAAATTATACAGAGTCGATAAATTCCTTAAAATGTTAAACGAGTGACCAAGTGAATATAACAGAGGTTGTAGATGCCAAATGAAATGTGATAAAGTGTATTGAAAATGAAAGTGAATTGAAGCCTTAAAAATGCAAAAATGAGAAAAGATGAATTTGTAGGCTAGCCAAACAAGGCTTAGTACAAGATTTTGATTGAAGACCAAATATTGGTCTTTGAAAGGCATTTTGCACATTTAGCAAAAGAAGGGGAGAGAAAGTGCTAAGGCTTTTCCGGTTGTGAGAGATGGAGGAAGATTAGTGGTCTTTGGTCCATGAAATCAAGGATTAAGGTGATCAAGAGGAAGAAGGAAGATTGGTGTTGAAGAATCAAACATTTAAAGGTAAGAAATCAAACCCTAACTTTCCTTAATGTTGTGTTTGGGTTTAGAAAGAACCCTAAGTTAGTATAAAAATGATGTTGATTGGTTTATTTCAATTTTAGGGGTTGCTCTAAGTTGCTATATGGTTGTTTGGTTTGGTGTTGGGGAATTTTTGTATAAACGAATATTTGGTTTTTGTGTGAGATGTCACTGTAAATTCTTTCCAAAATCCAGTATTTTTGTTTTGCTTATATCCTGGTCATCACTCATCCAAATTTGAAAGGATTCAAATTTCTAGGTAACCTAGACTTCTAGGAAAAAAATTCTCCCTGAAATAAGTGTATCCAAATTTTGACTCCATTAGACCAAGAAATTCGTCAAAGTGAGGCTCTATTTTCGGGTCAATTCTGGTTCAATTATGATACAGTTTTGGTGCTTCAAAACGGTTTTGGTATTTAGGTTATAAGTTGAGTTTTACTCATTCAAATTGAGTAATTCAAAATTTTGGGTAAACTAGACTTCTAGGAAAACAAATTTTCCTGAAATAAGTGTATCCAAATTTGGACCCTATTGGACCCAGAAAATTCGTCAAAGTGAGGCCATGTTTTCTGCTAATTTCGTTCAATTTCGATACAGCTAAAGAAGGAAGTTTCACCTTCCATCCAAACTGAGTGGATTCAAATTTCTCTGCAAACCAGACTTCTAGAGAACAAATTTTCCTGAATAAGTGTATCTAAATTTAGGACTCCCATTAGACCCAAATTCATCTAAAGGAGCTATGTTTCTTGGGACAAATTCCTATTCTATGTCGAAATGTAATAGTCTAGGATGTTTAGGACATATCCGTTTCTGTTCGAATCGATAATTCCACTTCTTTAATAAAATAGATTTATAGAGGAACAATGACTTGAATGAAGTCAGGTAAAATATGGCTCATTTGTTCCCGTAAAAATTTACAAGAAGGTGTGTTGTGTAGAAAACAACCCTAACTAGAAACCTAAATAAGCCAAGTGATATTGTTCTCTAATTATGATGGATTGGGGGGTTGGCTGATGAGGAAAACCTTAATCAAGTCGAGATTCCGAGGATGGGGAATCGAAATGCTGACGACCTTGCCCGTTTCTATTCTTCTCTTCTTATTTCAAGTATCAAATTATTTGCGCAATTATTGAAATGGATTTTCAATAAAAATCGCTTATTGATTACTATGGTTTGAGAAAATTGATTATGTTACTGCTATGAAAAATTGCATGAGTATTGAAATGTGCTATTTGAGTATGAATGTATATATCCTATTGTAAATTTCTATGACTGATTTTTAATACCGTTAATAGAATCTTATCCATCATATTCGAGTTCAGGATAGATTGATATATCAATAAGGGTCAAACTTACAGTATTACGAACGAACGTAATATAGTGTCACTCAAATCCATAGCCCGCCAAAGATAATACTCCAGAAAGGTTCACAAAACGATTTTTTTTTATATAATCGCCAAATGTTCTGGGACCGTGGCCAGGTCAGAAACCTTTATACCGGCCTCGCGTTCAATGGGACCGTACGTGTTATAAAAACCTTGCACCGGGGCCTCGCAGCTCAACTGACCGTGCTCTGATCTCCGCTAGCCTACACACTGAAAACATTGGCTAAATTCGTTTAACGGTAAGATGATAAGAATATTTGTGAAATGCATGATTTGTGTTTTGAATGATTTATTGCATATGAAAGTGCATATTTTGAATGATTAATGAACTATAAATGAATGTATATGAAATGAATATATGTATTTTATTTGTATTGATCATTCAAAAAGATTCAAAAGCATGGTTTAGAAAATCGCATGATTTAATCCTAAATCGGGAATAGAAGAGAGTACTACATGTAACCACTAAGCAGAAATGCTTAGCGCAAGAGCTTATCATCGCACAGCGCCAAAGGAACTGGTACTGTAAAACGTAGACCGCAGTGAATCAAAGTTATCGTCAAAGTCACACGGAGGATAAGTAAAGCTCTCCGTCACATGCATACATGAAATTATTCAACTCATTTTATACAAACACTATTATGAAAATTGAACTCTGACTATGTTTTGTAAATATTTGGATATTGAAAAACGAAGCACAATGTCGCATTGTATAAAGGTGAATCGACTAGTTCCGCACAATACATCGAAGAAAAAAAAGTTTCAGGGATCAATGATGGGCCCCTTTATGTTAAAGTGGTATTTACTTTATATATATATATATATATATATATATATATATATATATATATATATATTTATTGAGTATTTAAATGTGTTTGAAAGTTATTGTATTTGAGTTATTCAAAATGATTCAAAAAAAAAAGTGAGAACTCGCGTCCCCGGCCCGAGTTTGCCTTTGGCTCCAGCCGAGCCTGCACGACAACACGCCCATCACAAAAATATCAACATTTTTGAGCCGCTGTGAACTTCAAGTTTCTCTCTGGGAGATGTAAAATCCAGCAGGTTAGTTCATTAACACACACTTGGGCCACGGTAGGGATTTGCCTTCTAGAAGATTTAGGCATAGTCATGTTGTTGGGATCAAATGCCATTTTTCTTGCAAAAAACATAACTTCGCTGTAAAGTCCAATATCAAAGGCAATTGACACAAGTTATAAAAATATTGTTCCAATAACTTAATGTAAACTAAGCTTGTAGTTTAGCGGTGGAGCATTCAAAGCCCTTCTTTGAATTTTTTGCAACAATGTTTTCTCCTCAAAAACCAAGAATCCACATAGTTTGTTTGGTTTCAACTTTTTTTGGGGAACGAATTTGTTACAAAAAAAAAATGATTTTTTCCTTTAAAGAAAGATTACCCTAACCGTTTTCAAAAACTTCCTTTTACGGGTTTCGATGTTCCTTTTACGGTTTTCAAAAACTTCCTTTAAAACCCTTTTTTTTTTATTCTGTCGTTTTCCTTTTTTTTTTTTTTTGCAAAATGAATATTTTAAGAAAATATTATTTTTTTAACCAACTATTTCTGTTTTTTTTTCCTAACAAAAACTCTTTTCACAAAAAAATTTATGTTTCCTACGGGTTTCAATGTTCCTTTTACAATTTTCAAAACTTCCTTTAAAAACCCTTTTTTAATTCTGTCGTTTTCCTTTTTTTCTTTCCAAAAGGAATATTTAAGAAAATATTATTTTTTAACCAACGATTTCTGTTTTTTTCTAACAAAAAACTCTTTTTTTCCCAAAAAATTCTGTTTCCTTTACGGGCTCAAATGTTCCTTTTGCATGATTTTCAAAACATTCTTTAAAACAATTTTTTTTTTTTTTTAATTATGTCGTTTCCTTTTCTTTCTTTTTTCCAAAAGGAATATTTAAGAAAATATTATTTTTTAACCAACGATTTCTGCTTTTTTTCTCTAACAAAACTCTTTTTCCCAAAAAAATTATGTTTCTACGGGTTTCAATGTTCTTTTACGATTTTCAAAACTTCCTTAAAAAACCTTTTTTTTTTTAAATTCTGTCGTTTCCTTTTCTTTTTTTTCCAAAAGAAATATTTAAAATATTATTGTTTTAACCACTGATTTCAGTTTTTTTCTAACAAAAACTCTTTTTTTTCCAAAAAAAAATTCCTTTTCGAAGAAAACAATATATACTGATTTTTTTTAAGGAAAAATATTAATTTTCTTTTCCATTTTTTTGATAATACCCTTTGTTTTTTTTTCCTCCGGAAAAAAAATCCTTTTTAAAGGAAAATCTAATTGTTAATTTTCCTTTCTTTTCGCCCAATTAACTTTGTGAACAAAAACTCCTATTTTTTTAAATAAAATCCTTCTGGATGAAACCACAGCAAATCGTTTTTTTGGGGATATGCAAATACTGAAAAAGGTTTTGTTTTATTCCTTTTTCATTGTCTCATCTCCGTCCGCTTCTTCTTTTCTGACCACGTTTCAAAAAATTTTCTTCTCCAACTTTTCGATGAAAGTCACCAAGTTTCTGAATTTTTTTTTCTTCTCATACATTTCCATGAAAATTTGTTTTAAGAGTGTACAGAAGCTTGGTGAACCTGCAACCACATTTTGGTTAAGTAAAGAAATAATACCTGCAAAACCAGAGTGACAGCATTGTCAAGAATACATGAAGGGAAAAAGGAAAACGAAGACTAAAGGACTCCAGAAAATTGTCTATGGTCGAAAGCTAAGTCTGGTGCTTGGAGATTATCGGATCTGCTAAAGATAAAACATCATACAAGCACATAACACCTTGATACTAGGTGCATGGAGACTATGTTTGAACATATCACCTGATGGTGTTTAAAATAATAGGCGCGCGGGCCCAAGACGCGAGCCCAAACATCGGGATTAAAAACGGGCCCAGTACTAGCAATAGGCCCTTAATGGTATCCCCAAATACAGGCCCGAAACGAAATTCCAACTCGCCTCAAAAGACCGGTAGCTCAAGGAACTGTGATTATAGGAAAACACCCAATCTCAACCAATCAGGAAAGTAGGATATTTCCTAATTATTGCCTATCAATCATCCCTTATTAAGCGGTTTACGATAAGGAAAGAAAATCTCTCATCCAATGGGAGAAATATTGTATCATCCTCCAACAAGGAAATATATTATTCTGTGCCATCATCAAACTAGGAAAATTATCATGATCATCCATTATAAATACCAGGTCACCCCATCGGTGAAAGGTACGCAGACATATGCACAAAACTTCATTCCCTAAACAGTTGATCTTCTCTTCCACCGGAAAGAACTGACTTAGGCATCGGAGAGGCAACGAGCGAGCCCTTGCCGATCCTTTTTGTTTCTTGTTTTTGCAGAGGAGTCCAACGTCCAAAGTCAACGGACCAAATTTAGCAAATCCAAAGACGCTCTAAATTCTAGTTGTGATTAAAAAGTATCATCGCTCAAGGCCGCCCTGTGGGAACGACTCTGCCTTACAAATAAACCGACTCAAGACTAATGGTATCAACTCGGAACACAAGCAGGAGCCACACCAATCCCCCAAGGATGCAAGACCAGCTAGGCGGCGTGGACAGCCGACCTCCCGGAGGCACGCTAGAAACTGTGCAGGTCAACACGAACGAGGTGGAAGCGCTCCGCGTCACCAACCAACACTTGCTGAAAGAGTTGGAACAACTCACCATGCAAATACAACTTTAGAGACACGGCAGCCTAAAGACCAAACCCTACCCGAGAAGAGCAACACTACGACTCCTCTTCGAGAAGCCGGATGAGGAAGGAGAAACTAGCCACACCAGGGAGCATGATCCTTACCAACCCCCCGGAGAGGATCGCAACGAGGAGAGAAATGGCAGGAACAACAAAGGTGATGGGCCCCTACTTTATCAGCAGGAGACAGAGGAGAGGTCGTGGGAGCAGAGGTTCAGGGGCATCCAGTAAGAAATCAGCCACATGAAGGAAGCGGTAAAAGGCCGAGCTCCGATCTCAATGGACTCCCTGGTACAACAAATCGAATCTCCATTCACCACCGGGGTGCTGCACTTCCCCCTTCCGGCAAAGTTCAGAATGCCGCAGATCGAGACGTTCAATGGAACAAAAGACCCCATAGACCACCTCAATACGTACAAAAATCATATGGAACTACACGGATATCAAGACCCCGTACGATGCAGAGCCTTCGCTATCACACTAAAGGGCCCAACATTGGCCTGGTTTAACAGACTCCCGTTGTCTTCCATCTCGCTCACAATCCTGCCACCGTGATTCATCTCCCACTCTATCGAGCAAGGACGCATAGAAGCCGAAGTTAATACCTTCGACCATAAAATGAGCCTCGGGAAAGCCCAGGTTATATGTTTGGGAGGTTTAACACCTAGCTAGATCAAGGTGGATATTCTCGACGAAGTTCACCGCTTCATTGCGTGGCCGGGGTGCACGAAGACCTAATGTTCTCATCTCAAAGAACCCTCAGTAAGCATACGAGGTCCCGCCAAAACAGAGAAGTACATCAACTGGGTGAAGAAGCCCTCCTCGTCTACAAAGCTCTTCTAATTAAAAAAGGAAAAGAGCAAGGACAACAAAAAAAGAGAACAAAGCCCCAAGAGACAGACAGACAGGGACAGATCCCCAAGGAGGAGTAGAGAAAACAGAGAGTGGTCCCTGATAAGACGAGGGAACTTCATGGATCTAGGGTCCAATTTCACTGAAAGCCAGCGCCAGCTGCATTCACCCCAACAATACACCCCTCTCGACAACTGTCCCAAGTCCTACACGGCGCAACATGAAAGGTTTCCCGAGGTGGCCATCCTGGGGATGAAGTCGACCCCGCTAAAAGAGACGACACCAATATTGTGAGTTCCACAAGGGTCATGGACACCGAACATAGACCGGGGTGATCCAAATTTAAAAGGAGATTGAATAATTCAATCCGATGGGCATCTTAGCTACATGCGGGCTCCTGCTAAAAAGGGCATGATGAAGTCCAACCACTAACACCTCGTCACCCAACCCTGGGCCTGCATCACCGCTTTAAGAGAAATCCATGTAATTCAGTGCTTGCAGAGGGTAGAGTCCAAATTTCAACCAGAAGCGCCCACTTCACAAGCAACATCGATTGGGAACCTTAGGGAAGTACAAAAATAAAGATCCAAACTTCCTCATCTGGATACTACCATAACCTTTTCAGACTTTGACATGGAAGGCTGCCAACATCCCCATGACGACCCGCTTGTGATAAAAACCATAGTAGCTAATAAAACGATCCATTGGGTCCTCGTCGACAATGGAAGCTCGGCCAACATCATCTTCGTATCAGCTTTCGACAAAATGGGCATTGGAAGGGAGAAGCTAGAGCCAATCAACTACATGGGTTCTCAAGAGAAAGAGTACTGCCCCTGGGGTTAGTACAACTAGTGCTCACTTTGGGAGACCCCCCATGCTAGGCTACAACGACGCATAGTAGATGCTTCATCGGCCTACAACATGTTATTAAGTAGGCTCTCTCTCAATGCCATAAGGGTCGTTCCCTCCACTTATCACATGGTCATCAAATTTTCAACTGCTAATGGAGTAGGAATGGTTCGAGGAAACCAGCGCATAGCCAAGGAATGTTACTCAGCGTCAATGAAGAAAAACACGGTTGACAACATCTACATGGACGAAGCTCAACATGCGACGAGGTAACCACCCGACCGCGCCCTCGCCGTAAGAATTAGAGTCTGCATGTTTCTATGACCACCCGCACACCCTCGCTTACATAGGTCCAAGGCTTAAGACATCAAGCCCTTCATCCGCTTTCAGACGTAACATGGAGGTATTCGCATGAAACAAGAAAGACATGGGTGGGTCGACCGAAAGTGATCGAATTCCATAGGTAACATAGGTAAACGCCAACTCTCCTTTGCTATCACAAAGGTAAGGAGTTCCACCCAGAAAGCATTAAGGCGATTAATGAAGAGGTCGGTAAGCTCCTCCAAGCAAAGGCAATCAGAGAAGTGAGTACCGTAATGGTCGGGCTAACTTGCTCGCCAAAAGCAAACGGCAAGTGGCGGCTTGCACGATTTCACAAACATCAATGTGGCTCAGCGATAGCTTCCTACCTCGGATTGATCTCATAGTAGACGCCATGGCTAGTCATGAACTCCTAAGCTTCATGGACGCCTTCTCGGGCTACAACTAGATCAGTATGGACCCCAACGACCAAGAGAATACCTCATTTGTCACTAGTCAGGGAACCTACTATTATCGAGTAATGCCCTTCGGGCTAAAGAACGCAAGAGCTACCTACTAAAGGCTGGTGAACAGGATGTTCCAAAAAAAAATTGGGACATTTATGAAGGTATATATTAGAGAGATTTACAAAGAACTCTAGTATGATTTCGGACACAAAGGGAGGCTGCTTCGATACAGTGCCAAGTAGATTCGTATCTCCCAAGAGTTCTACTATCCCGATTTTGAAAAGTCCTTAGTATGCAAGGAATGTTCGTTGACAAGGATCCTCTTTGATACAAAGGCCTACAACTTCACATGGGATGAGGATTTGAAAAAGATGGATGGAGAGACACTTACTTTGGGAGACGTTGTAACTTTCTACTTCTTGGTCGTAGGCTTCTTAGTTTCTATTTTCTTTGCTTAGGTCAAAAGTCAGGGTGACTTTCTTAAGGAGGGAGGGTGGAGAGCAGCGTAGGACTCAAGAGGCTACACCTCGTTTTGGTTCATTCCAATCCAAGTCTGAACTCTCATCAATTAATTTTCGACGGCACTTTACGTGGGATTTCAAGATCTTTACTACAAAATCCTGTCGAACCCAACCTATCAACTAAAGTGGAAACGGTTGTTCTTCTTCTTCTGCACTAGGTGGGACTCGGCCATTGGTCTCTAACACCGATTCATCGTGGTTCGATCATGATCGCCTCTGTCTCGATGGAGAATTCCCTTGAACTAGAAGGTTATCTCGTTCGGCAAGGTTAGACACTGTTTTTGTTGTCGTTCAGATTACATTGTCTTCAAGGTTCAAATTTTGGGCATTTTTACTTACCAATAGGAAGCTTTCCTTCTCCTCAAATCCTTCTACTACAGGGGTCTCATCTTTCGGGAGGTCCCCATAGCACGGAGCAAAGGCCACATGCGGAATTCAAAGGTTCCACAACAATTGGATCCATAGTCGATCCTTCTTATCAAAGGTCTTGCATTTGGAACTAGAACTTCCTTTCAAAAGCTTTCTTCTTCTGGACCCAATTGTGATCTTTGTCATCACCATTTTTGAAATCAAAGAAAGAATTCGAACAAAAGAGAAAGTTCAAACCTTTGAAGATTCTTGAGAGAATATGTAGAAAAGGGCAAAGTTCTTTTATCTTATGCTATTCTCCTTTATATAGAGGTCCCACCACCTCTTGAAAAACACTAGGGTTTTTGTTTTGAATGGTTCCCTATTTAATAGGGGCGTTTAGACTCTCCTACAATACTTCATTTCTTAGCCGTCTCTTAGGTTGTAATAACTCCCCGCATGCCCTAGTCAGTAACGTCATCAGATGGGATGTCAAATTGCCTACTCTTGAAAAAAAACCTTGATGTTCAAACCTAGAGATGGTTTGAGATCTTCACACATGGTAACATCCCTCCTTAGGTGAAGATTTTGATTCTCCTAGCACTGTCATAGTTGGATGATGGGACTTTCCTGGGGACGTCACTTCCTTTGAGTGTATTCTTCATCCATATTGGGATGTGAATTTATATGATGTTATCCCTTCCTGCCTCGCTTGCTATGAATAGCACCCTATGGCTGGCTTGGTGTCTTGCACATACTTCCTCTTGTACATTCGAAGAACCAGTAGCCATGAACAACTGATCTCTAATCAAGCTATCCATACTGCTTGCTTTGTCACTTCGTATGCGTAATATTCCTGCCGTAGGAACTAAGGTCGCTACATTATATTATTGTGGAAGTCCACAGGTCATTTCCACAGGGAGTGGTTTCCTAGGTGATCCTTAGGGATTATTTTCCAAAGAATGTGCGTTTAACAATAAAATCTGGGGGTTGTGATTGATTGATCGAGTAATAGATTAAGTTAACTATTTTAGTTAAAAAGCAGGAATGATAGGTTCTGTGTTTCCACTCACTGCCGATCAGGTATTACCCACCTCTTATTTACAATCTCATCTAGGAACCATTGATGAATGGTCTTCAACAGAAGATTTTACATTAAAAGCTCTTTTAAAACGAAGGACGATTGAGCAATGACGAACACTTGTTCAAACGATTTGCTTGGACTCTTAGCTTGCATTTGCGATCAAGCACAACGTGTACCGAAGGTATCTCGTTCACACGTTGTCAAGAAGATGCCAAACTAAGGTTTTATAAGATTTTCTGCAAGTGCTTGGCATCGTGACAACTCTGCGGCAGAAGCACAAAAAAAAAGAGAATTTGAGGGTTATTACCTTAACGAGGTGAGTTTCCAACATTAGAACCCCATCACGGGAGATTAGGAACTTCATTGAAACTCCGAAATCGATTCATTTGATAAGAAACTATGATAAAATGAGACTTGAGAAATAACACTTCAATTGCAAGATTGGGATATCAAAAGCACAAAATTCCGTAAGAAAATACCGAGTCATATGAACCAACTGAAAGATTACACGTAATTGAAAAACTCGGGACCAAGAAAGTAAGGGGCCCCCATGAATTACTTAAAATTTTCAACTCTATCCAAAATTCAGAATATGAAAATTTCACGTATTCTAATCTTTAGTTTTCATTGTGAAAATACGTTGCATTTGAATTTGGTTGAAAATACGTTTTCTTACTTTTCAACCCCATTTGCTGAATTTGGTTGAATTTAATTTTGAAAACAAGGAAAACAACTTACCCGTTTACATTCATATATAAATGTTGAAAATAGTGAATTCCATTTTCATTGTTTTCAAAATTTGTTTTCGCCTTATTCGTGAATTCAAACGCTGCTTCCTTTGTTTTCAAAATTTGATAGAGAAATGTAAAATTTTCTACCTTACTAAACAGTATCAAGTATTTTACTCTACCTATGGAACTCCTAGCAAAATATGAGAGGTTAATTAAATGTCTAAAACAAAAACTCTAGAATAAAATTGCCTTTCTCTTCCCTTTCTTCCCTTTACTTAAATACTCTTCTCCTTAGTGATCTTGAAGTGGTGGTCAAACAGCGCATTCTTGCACCAAGATTGGAATTCGCCAAACCCTCAGAAATTACATGTCGTATCTAGACTAGTAAGGTGGTGCCCGAACCAAAAAGGCTATCAAGTGCTCACGCTGGGGTACTAGTACCGTCACTGGTACCCGGTACCAATAGTGATCACATGGGCACACCATTGCATGTGGTACCGACACCACCCGCTTCAAATGTCTCCCTCACCGTGGTACTCCCGGGGATTCTCGAAAGGGTCGCTATCAACCACAATGATTCATTCGCTCTCCGACACCGAACCATATAAAAAGTGGTAATGAACCTAAAACCCACAAGCAACAAAAACACTTAGAACAATCAAAATTCCTGGCCTTTACACAAATGAGAGCAACATGAGTCGAGGGTATTTTAAAATCCAATAAATATCTCTTTATAATCTACCACCGCAAACGAACTTATCGTTTTGTTCTTTCTCGGTCTCCTAGATATCTCTCTTATAGATAGGACATCTTTTAAGTCTGGGTGTTCAGTTCTAGGTATAGTTTGAACTTCTATTTTCTTTAGGGGTTGTGTATTAGTAAAGGATTATTTTAGCCTTTAGAAGGTGAAAAGGTTCCCTTTCTTTGATAACCCAACCCTTTTTTGACTTGTTCCATAGTAAAGAAAATTCCTCCTCTATTCTTCATTTGGACGAAGTTCCTATTCCCGACTTATTATTAGGGATTTATGAGAGTTATAATAGGTTGGTAGGATTGTTCAAGATGGTGATAGGTCATACAAACAACTTTTCATAAATGCAAATTTTTTCATTAAAGCTTTCTCCTCTTTCTTTGCCTATTAGACTATATATGAGCAATTTTAAATGCTGGTTAAGTTGAATTAAGTCGGGGAATTCTTGGAAGTATGGAGGCCTTTCTCGTGTTCCCTTTAGCTGGTTGAGCTGTTTATGTGATGCGGGTTTCATACCCATTCTCGAATTGTCCTGGTCCAATGATGGTGCTCTTTTAAGTGTGCTATAGTCAGGTGCCCTGGGACCGCTAGTACCACGTCCCGATTACTCATTCATACAGGGCTAAAAAAGCAGTTAGTAGGTGTGCGCTGGTCCTGAAGACACCTTTTTCCTTCCACATATGACAAATGACTTTGATTTCATACCATGAAACTTGGTCTTTGCACTCTTACAAGTAGTTCTTCATCACACTTATTAGATTCACTATGAATCCTTCAACGACCAACACATTCTTGGGCTTTGATTGGAATGACCAAGGATCCCGTCCCTATGACTCTTCCTCTAGCACCATCCTTGAAGATTACACTATCATGACTGGAGGGTCGTAGATCAATCAATATGTGCTCATTTCTAGTCATGTTGCCAAGAACATCCACTATCAAAATACCATTATTCTTTGATCATATTTCTAGTGGAAGGGAAGACACCAAGACTCCTTGTTTTTTTTTATTTTACCTGCCTTTGACGAAAAAAAGAAGAATCCTTTTCAGATCTTTCTTAATACCATGTGACATCTTTTAAGTTCTTTCCATTCATCTCGACCTAAAGAGTCTTGTGTTACCACTGCCTGACTATCTTCTTGATCCAAAGACTTAAGTTTGCATAGTCTTAAAACTATAACTTTTGGACTTATAAAGATCTTTGTCCGATCTTCAATTTCTATCCCCATACCCCATGTAGACTAAAGCCACTTCATCTCGATGAGAGAAGGAAAAAGAAGGCGCTAAGAGACCCCTCCACTCAACCCCAGACACCCTAAGATCCTTTTAAACTCCTCCTCTTCACGTCCCATCGCCAAACCCATAGTGTGCTTATGCAAACAAAGGCCACTTTTGAATTGTGGGGAGTGCGCGTATTAGGAGTACCTTCATTTTTGTCATACCACTTCCAACCATGGATAAAATATCAGTAGCTTGATTTTATGAAAATATCCAAGTATCATGATTTTTTTATCAAAGTATCGGTTAGTACGAAAAATGCTAGCTAGCAATGGAAACATCACTTGCCAATAGGATCTTTTTCCTTCTCTCAAATTTCTTTTATTTTTTTCTTCCTTTCTTCCATAGAAAATTCCATCTTTTCCATCGATGTTTCTAGTGAAATTTTGGTGAAATTCTACTGAAAAAACATAATCTGGACGCCTTCCGTACAAATTTCCCTCAATTTCCATTAAAATTGAAATTTTGTTGAAATTACTTTGGAACATACGAAATATATATATTTCAGCATTAAAAATTTCTTATGCATGTTTTCATTTCCATCTCTAGCAGAAATATGAAAGTTCCCATGGTTCCAACTAGCTTCTTCATTAAACACAACACTTCTTCTAAATAATGTTTTGTCACTTATAGAATTATATAGACGATATATGCCTACATTTAGTACTATAGCCAATGAAAATACTTTTCTTAGATTTTTCTAATGCTTTTATAAATAAAAATTAACCAAAGCATATTTATAATTTAATTAAAGAATTTTAAGTGGTTTACTCCGAGACTCTACCATCCATGCTTCATACATTGTTTGATTAAAAACTGTTTTTGTAGGAGAGATTAAAACTGATATGGAAGCCCCTTGCCTTTTTAACAAGCTTTTAGCCATTTCTACTACCATTCGATCTCCCTTTCCACTCTCTATAATGCCATTTGTTATGATGTGCACTGTAGTTGTGAGATCCTTGTGTGAAAACTATTCTATCACAAACTCATCAAAATTTTTAGATAAAAACTCTTAAACGATCAATGAAGTGCTTTTGCTTTACCACTTCGTCAACTAATAAGCATTTTTATTAAAATTTCAAAGGTTTCATATTTGAATTTTAAGAAATAAATCCAACTATTGCAATTATAATCATTGGTAAACAATAAGAAAATCTCAACTTCTACATAGTGACTTAATTTTCATTGCCCCACACGAATTAGCATGCACAAGTTCCAAATAATATGAAGCCCTCCAAAAATTTTTAAATATGAAATGATTTTCAATTATGCTTCCTAAAAATACATTCTTTGCAAAACAAGTTCATTGATTTTTGGCAAGCCAACAACCACTTTTTATTTCTTTAAAAGTCTTAACCCATTTTGTTGTTGTATATGACCCATATTGAGAGTAAAACGATGGACAAATGCTAGAGCGAAGTGACGACATATCATCTTTTGTTAGGGTACAGGGGTGAAGCCCCCATGATATATTACGGTATGATATAAGGTATTTTTATAAATTGGTCATGTCCAAGCTTATTATAATATTAATTCTATGTAACCCTATTTCAACACAGTGAAAGTTTGAGCCGTTGTTCCCATGGATGTAGGCACATTGTTGAACCACATAAATTTGTGTGTTTTTCTCATTTTTATTCTTTAATTTATCACTATTTTGCTGCATTAAACATAACACATTCAAATCTCCATAAGATGAATGCTACAAATTAGTTTCATTACTCCTTTTGACAACAAAGACATTATTAACAACATTTGAAACATTAGTAGGAAACGTTCTATTATTTGTCATAAGAATACTTGCTATAGAATGACGCCTTTTCTTATCATGAATAGCACATGAACTACCATCAAACACAATTGAATATATGAAGAGGACTACTCTTTTTTCTTTTCTTTTTTTTTTGGTTTTTTTCCTAACCCTAGAAATTTGTGTTTTTATATTGGTGTATGTGATTGAAACCATTCTCAAGTTCTATTTCTGATGGCGAAAGCCCTAATATACATTCCCAATATCTAGTAGCATCAACTGCTCGGACATTCAACAAATTATGAGCTAAACTAGGCACAAATTGCACATCATAGAGTAGTTTCACATTACCATGTATAGTTCTTAGTGTAAATGGACCTTTCCCCTCAACCTTCACTTGCTTGTCATCCCCAAGCCGAAGTTTGATTTTCCACATCTCATTAAGATCTTTAAGCAATGAACCTAGCTTAGACATATGATTAGAACATTCATTATCGACAAATAGAACATCACTTGAAGCATTAGTAATGGGAGAGTGAGCTGGTGAAATAATTCTATTTTCTCTAATATCAATTTTCTAAGTGAAGTTGGCATTCTTTGACCATCTCTACTGGCCACAAATATCTAACTTCTTTTATGGTCAATATTTCTAGTCATATTGCTATTTAATTGCACTATTGTGTTGATGGGAATCACCATCATGGCCTCTACCTCTGTCGCGACCATCTCATCTAATTACCAATATCGCCTTTACCTTTGCTTCTTATAGCCTTGAATCATGTTAATTTCCATTGTAAGAAGTCTTCTCCTGCACCTAAAAAGCCTTCTCCTCTGTCTTTGTAGCTCTCCGATTAAACCTATCTTCATAAGCTAGCAAAGAAAGCATCAATTCATCAAAGAAATAGCCAAATAGATCCTTTGACTCTTCAATTGTAGCAACATGGTCATTTTTTTGTTAACCTCCTTAAAACCTTATTCACAATAGTTTTACTACTAACATTTTCACCGTAGAACTTCATATGATTAACGATTGCGCTCTAGTAAAAAACTCTTGCAATGATTCCTTCTCTTGCATAACCAAAGTCCCAAAATCACAATGAAGGGTTTGCGATTTCACATAAATTACCTTCTTGTCTCCTATATAATCTTTCTTCAAAATCTCTCATGCTTGATTCGCATTCAAACCCAGTGGGTGTTCTTAAATCAAATAATATTTATAACCTAACACCTTGTACTGGTGTAGCATAGCTACTATAGTATAGTGGTTCTAGGATCGTCCACAGAGATAGGTTTTCTTCGTGTAAATGATTGACGGTGAAGTTTAAACAGGTGAATTCATTTTGGATTTTGGGTTGTTATAAAAAAAAAGGTTTTTTGTGGTGAAAACTAAAAGTAAAATGAAGTAAAAATATAGAAAGAATCCCCTTGAAGTATCAGGTCATTGGACTTGGGTTCCTTAGGTAAATGAGGGTTTCTCGGTCTTTTCTCAACATTGGGGATAGTAACATACATTTACTTCCTAATTGGATTCGTTTAGCTATAAACTTAACTCTAATAATTATCATTTGAAAATGGTATTCATTGAGCATTAATGGTCTCAAACAGTCAGAACATATCTCCTTGACTCACCTTCCAATAGCACATAAATGATAACTAACGAACATCACTGGATCTAGCAATAAGCATTCAATGGGCCCTGAAAGCTTACCAAGTATTGACCATTCAAGGTGACTCGAAGGGATCTAAACCTAGAGTTTAAGGAAAACACATAAATGTAAGTGAATACCTGCATTGAGAACATGAGAAACCTTTATTTGGTCTTAGTTCCTTGTCTATGCCCTTACTTAAGGAAGGAGGGGGATTAGCCACTCATCCTCTGAGTTGTCATCCTCAGAGGGTGTTTGGCTAGTGAGAAAAGAAAAGAAAATGAGAGAAAATGAAAAGAAAATGGGAGCTTGTTCGACAAGCTTCCCCCAAAACTTCAATAATGAAAAGTTCGACACCTTTATAAAGTGTTCTTGGGCATTATATACCACCAAAACGATACAAATTACCAAATTAAACAAAGATGAATACTATTACATAGGGACAAAATGGGGGGAAAACAAAAAAAATAGGTCAAAAAGTCAAAAGGATGGAAATTTTGCAACCCTTGTGAAATTTCTCAACCCTGTGTTTTCTGCTTGCCTTCTGGTTCTGCAACTCTGAGTTCCAATTAATCTTTTCATGCTCAAGCTGCATCCCTATCTTCAAGATAAATAGCTCGGTGAAACCACAAAACCCATATAAAACTGATTAGAAGCATCATGGTCCTTAACGCTCAAATTCAATAATTCGACCGATTACCACGCAAAGTGATCAAAACACGGAGTGTTAAAACTATGGAACATCACTATTTGGGTATTAATCACTCCCTTCCCAACCTGACACACATTGCTAGTCCTTTGGCACCAGCATGAGAAAAATTCAAAAAGCCGACAACTATATATCCACAAGAAATTTTTCTTTTCTCAAAATGAGGATATGGGCCCAACTTTAAACAAGAGTCACAAAATCCTACCAAAGACTATCTCAGAAGAGGTGCTATGTAAATCCAAGTATCAAAACAGTTGTCAACTCCTAGAGAACTAACCTGAATCTTCCATAAAAATCTATGTTAACTTGATTAGTTTTCAAAAATAGTCCGCTAAACTATTCCTCCCAACCTAGCTCTTTTCTATACCTAGCAGACTAACTACCCTCAATAGATTAGGACCCACTTTTATTTCACAGCTCTTTTTGTGTTGTAGGGGTGCAATGCTGAGGGAATCGAATTCATAATTGTCCATGTAACGAGGGTCCACCGATGACTCCTAACCAATTAAGGTTTAGGGCATCAAGTCATAAGGATTTCAAACTACAAACTCTTCAAGTCACCGACTTTTAATAATAAGCTCGAAACTCCAGCACCTACAAATTGCTAAACTCCACCTATCCACCCGTGTAATGAGCAACTAAGTCGGTGACTCCCAACCAGTTGGTCTAGGGCACCAGGTTTTAAAGACTTTCACCATATACCCCTCGAACTGTGCTTGCGTTTCAAGGCAAGCGTCACATTTTTTTTTCTTTTTTTGGAAAGACTCATTAGTCTTTTATTCAGGGATCTCGACCTATTAAAGGTGGTCAAAAAGTATTAGGCCAGATTATTGCAAGGCTTAAGGGGCAAAGCATTTTTTCAGCTTATAATTGAAACCTAATGTGCACAGTGTGTGGTTAGTTCAAAGTGGAAGAAATAAGGTTGAAGACAAGAAGAATTTCAATAGTTCATCAACTCAAATAAGCATAACACATTCTAACTTCAACAACATTAGATAAGACTTCAATTTCTCCTATAGTAAGTTGAGCATTTACAAAAAAAAATTATGTAAATGAGAATTATAGACAATAACTAAAGCATGTGTTGAAAACTAAAAACATATATTTGTATTGTAAAAAAAAACTAACTAGGAAGCCATTCAATTAAACAAAACATACTTGCTCAAAACATAAACGACACTTCCTTTATTGACTCTCCTCCCAACCGAATGAGACATTGTCCTCAATGTGGTATGGAGCAAAAACTTAATGAAGGAAGTGATACCTCCTCAAGTAGTCGTGGAGGGTGGATCCTCATCCTCATCCTATGATTCAAAGAGAGCGGGCGGATGAGCACCGATGGACCGGAGTCGACCGCTGCAAACACCGTTGGAGGGCCACTGAGCCGTAGGTGGAAGAGCTTATGATCTTGTGGCTGCTGTTGTTGAAGTGAGAGGGATAGGTGGCAAGCCTAGGCGTTGCTAAACCTAAGCAAATATGGCGGTATTATGAGCAAGGACAATTTTTCTTGCAAGCCATCCTTCGCCACGGCACTGGTGGCACAGTAAAAGAGGATGTAACTCAAACCGCGTGATATCGCCATGATGGCAAGGAAATCCTTAGCAGTGATGTGGATAGATGCCACTGGTGGTGAAGATGAGTCACACCGAGCAAAGAGTGAGAGTCGGAGGCGGTTAAGAGGTGCCGCATTTGACAGCGGTCGTGCATGTGGTCGAGGCGTGGGCCTGGAAGGCATCTGACATGTGGAGGGATCTACAAGAGATATACTCTAGCAGAGAATACTGAGGGAAGAGGAGGGGCCTTGGGCATAAACTACCACTTTCAATCCAGAATGTGGCCTCGCAGTTCGTATTTCAAGGCCATGATGGGCTTAATCCCGAAACCTAGGTGTGCTCTAATACAGCGAGAGGAGCCTCTAAACAAGAAAGGAATGGTCTCGGCTCTACTAAGGTACTTTATGTGTATTTTCTCCTCAAAGTGAAAGAGGGATGTAATAATAAGCTCCGGAGGGCTAAACCAAAAGCGCTAAGAAATGCGATATAGGGCCTCTAGGATGGCACCCTGCCTATGGACAACATGATGAAGAGGAAACATATTGGACCGCAGCACGTGGTCCACAAAAAGCATCCTTATTGGAAGTTGCCTCAATAACAAAATAGGGCCAACTAATATGTCTAAGGGAGAGGATCCAGACCATCTCCCGGGGTGAAGGATGTGGCCACTACCTATAATCCGCTGAATTGGTTAGGGCCACTATAAGGTGAAAAGCGGCAGCTATATCAGTTGCTCGAAGGATGCCCTAACAGCCATCAATGGTGAAGTGAATAGTAGTGGGGTGGCGCTCACCTCGGGTAGTCATGGTCTAGCAAAAGTCAATCACTACTCTCGGATAGAAAAATCGACGTGGAGTCATAAACGCCTCTAGAGAATAGCGTTGAACGAGCCCCATCAAACCCAAGCTCGGGCGTATCGGGCAAAAGTCAGATGCTCAGAGTGTCTGCTAGAAATCCTTGATGCTAAAGTCAGTGTTTCTATTGTAGCACAAAGGAAAAGTGGCCTCTATCACAAAGAAAGAGAATAGAGTCGTGTGACAAAGGAATGCTAGTTGAGGCTCCTCGAAAGTGGAGATCGTGAGGCACTCGCGTTGCTATGACCGTGAAGATTCTTCGCGCGTGAGGTCCTTGGCTCGCTTGGGTGGAGTGTGGCCCCGCATAATCGGGTCGAGGTGAGAGGATCTCGTTGGCAATAAGCCTAGTCTCTTGTGGCTGCACATGCACTAATGGGAGAGTAGAGGGGCGCTGGTTCCTCGGAGGTCGCAGCGAAGCCCTCAGGATCGCAGGAGCCTGGACTGACGACAACCTTGTGCCCTGGCTAGGGGATTAGGGCCTCGCATAGGGTCGGGACGAAGAGTTGTGGCCTCCTCTTGTCTTTTCCATGGGTGGAATGTGTGAGGGTTTCAAGAGAGGGGTAAGGTTTTCGCAAGGGAGAATGATCTACGTAGGGAGGCTCTAGGTCTATTTGAAGAGGATGGGGGATGTGAAGGGTTAGGGGGGAGTTGAGGCGCAGAAAATCAAGCAGGGTTGCGAATTTTCGCAACCCTTGTGAAAATCTTGCGAAATTAGGTGACCTACGAAATTTCGTAGTGCATGACCTCCATGCTTCATAAAATAACACAACCCTGCAAAAACAAACACAGGAAAATTCAAATAAGAAGAAGGAAAATGAAAAAGAATAAATTAAGCAAGAAAATTTGGAACAAAGAAAAAGAAAAGAAAAATAAAAATAAAAATAAGACAAAGATCAAACAAAAGAACTGACTTACAATCTCAAGGGGAGATCAGTCCACAACCCCATTCTTCAGGTGTTTTGAGGCTCAAGAAGGGTGAGCTTCTCCTTGTCTGGTTCAAAGGGGACTACATAAGGTTTGAGGTGGTGGCCATTCACTTTGAAGGTTTCGCCTTCTGTTTATCAGTTCCACCACCCGTTGGGATAAACTTCAAGGAACGTGTGAAAGAACTAATCCACCTAGACTTTAGTTTACTTGGAAATATATGAATTTTGGAATCATAGAGCAGAACTTTATCTCCTTTTTGGAAATGTTTTCGAGCCACCATTTGGTCATGCCATTTCTTAGATCTCTCTTTGGAAATTTTGGAGTTCAGGTAAGCATCATTCCTTAGTTCTTCTAATTCATTGAGGTCAAGAAACATCTTTAGGCCAGCTCTTTCCAGATCCATGTTGAGCTTTTTAATTGCCTACCATGCCTTGTATTCAATTTCCACAGGGAGATGGCATGCTTTTCAATAAACTAGCTGATATGGGGATTGATTCGCGTGCAGTAAGATTCTCCAGAATCAACAAGATTTATAAACCTAATACCTCATAATTTGCCAGAAGATGGCTATCAAAGATAAATGCTCTGGTGGTCGAACACAAGGATGGGTTTTCTTCGCACAAATGACTTGTAGTGAGGTTCAAACTGGTGGATTCGTTTTGGATTTTAATGTTTGGAAATTGAAAATGAAATGATAAAAGAGAATTCCTTTAAGTATCCGGCTACTGAATTTGGGTTCTAATAGTAACTGAGGGGTCCTTAGGCTTTTTTCCTCGCGTTGGGGAGGATGACTTATAGTCATCTCTCGAACCGGTTCTTCATTTAGCTATAAAAATTGACCCAAAACAACTATCCTTTGAAATGGCCTCTACTAAGCACGTTGGTTCATACATGTTGAAAACAAGTCTCCTTGACTCCACCTTCCAATGACTAATAGATGATAACTAATAAATCCTGCTGATCTAGCACAAGCATCCACCAACCCTAAAAGATTATCAAATACAGATCATTCAAGGTGAATCTAAGGGATCTAAACCTAGAGTTCAAAGGAATCACAAAAATGCCAGTGAGTACCTACATGAAAACCATGAAAACCTCCAGTTGCCTTAGGATCCTGTACCCAGCAGCCTTTCACTTCAAGGAAAGAAGAGTTCTAGCCACTCATCCTCAGAGGCTGTTTGGCTAGTGAGAAAGTAAGAGAAAATGAGAGAAAATGGTACAGGTGATTGTTAAGTGCTCGCCAAACTTTTAAGAACAATCTAGCAAAAAGTCTCCGTTTATAAAGTGGATGCTCGGGACTTAAAATGTATGAAAGAGTCACTATTACATGAAGGATAATTCAGGAAAAATGGACAATGTAACAAAAAAAGTCAAAAAGGAAAAAGCAGCATGAACAGTGTCACAGGCTGCGAAAATTTGCAACTCTGCAAAATTTCGTTGAGAAATTTTGCAACCCTTGCGAAATTGCCCGGAGTGCTCGATTAGATTACGCCTGTGATACTTAACATGTTTTTTGATTCTGGTATGAGATGAACTGGATTCTCCATGGTTGAGATGAATCTATCTATGATATAAAGCTACAAAAACAGCAAACTTACTTACAAAATTTGATTTAGTAGCTTTCTTTGGAGTCCTTAACATACCCGATTGGGTTAGTGGGTGATTAATTTTATGAAAAGTGCTGAAACGCTGTAATAATAAAGGGTGTAAATAACACTTTTTGGGTAGTAATCGAGGGATCAAGAATGATCTTGAAAGTTAATGCAGCCTGCCCATAGTAGTCTAACGGCGATGGTCAATCTTTTTATGTTGAATTCCTGCAACCGTGAGATGGTCTTAATCTCTTTATGGTAGCTCTGACTTGTCCCATTTAGTGCAGGATGGTAAGGAGTGGCCACTTTGTGTTTCACCCCATATTTAGCTAGGAGGTTTCAAAGTTTGTTAAGTGGGTTACCTCCATCATTGGTGCCTTAGGGACTCCAGATAAAGGAGAAGACATTCTTTTTACTTTATCATGTGATCATTTGTTTCTGAGAGGGTTGCTCGGCCCATTTTGACCGGATGGTCGACCCCCGCTGAATGTATGAATAACCGAAGGCCGCGGGGGGAATGGCCCCATGAAGTCAATGCCCCAAACATTGAATATGTCTACCACCAAAATTAGGTTCAAGGGCATCATGTTGCGGTGAGTAAGCTTCCCGAGTCTTTGGCATCGATCGCAAGTTCGGCACATGGCATGAGCATCTTTGAAAAGGGATGGCCAGTAAAAACTAGATTTCAGGATCTTCATAGCCATTTTTTGTGAAGCAAAATTACCTCTATAGGCATTTTCATGGCAGTGGCCGAGAATCCCCTGTTGTTCCTCCGTAGGCACATACCTTCTAATGATTTGGTGCACGATTACTCGAGCAATGGTTCTTCCTAATGGAATGAGTTTTGTGAAGAAGTATTTTCTTGTCCGTCTTTCCAATCCTTGGGATCTCCTACATTTGCTTCTAATAATTAGCAATATGAGCATACTTGGGGCATTTTCTGACTTCCGAGAGACTCCTCGAGAATTCATCATTAATAGGAGGGCCCCGTGACAGAGTCGTAGAGCTCTGATTATCTAGAGAAGTGATGCGCCGCTCATTCTCCACCCTTAACACATGTTTGATTTGGAGTGCGCTCTAGAGCAGGAGAACCCACCTGATTAGCCTTGCCTCAGCATCTTGTTGGATTATGGTGCTTCAAAGCGAGTGGTTTGTAAAAATAGCGATGAATGACCCCCTTGTGTATGCTTTCGTTGTCTCTAAGGTAAGAACTATTTCTGTGACTCCTTTTATGTGGTTGTGTAATTTCTCTGTGCTTCATTCAGAGTCTTGCTCGCATAATAAACCACGTAGGGTTTTCCATCTTCTCTCTGCCTAAGAATTGCCTCAATGGAAAAATCACTTGCACCACACATCACTTAAAATGGTAGTTGCCAGTTGGGTGCTCTCACTATAGGCGCAATAGTCATGTGTGATTTGAGCTCCTCAAAGCTCTTTTGTCACCTTCCATCCTAGAAAATTTAGTATCCTTGACCAGCAGCTCACAGAGTGGTTTTTCAATTTTTGAAAAATCTTTAATGAACCTCTATGTAGAAACTGCATAGCCACGAGGTGTCTCATTTGCCTTGACATTTGTGGAGGTGGCGAGCAGAAATGCTTCGTCCTTGGCTTTATCAACCTTGATGCCCTTGTTGGGTGACATGTCAAGGACAATTCCTTCGATTTACCATAAATGCCACTTCTCCTAGTTAAGCACCAAGTTTTCTCGATGCATCTATTTGAAACAGGTCTCGAGGTTGGTAGAGCACTCCTCAAAATTGCTCCCATATGGGTGATGATGTCATCTATGTACACTTCCATAATCGTTCCACCATATCCTTTGAAAATACTAAGCATACCTTTGGAAAGTGGCGGGGTGCATTGTAGAGGCAAAATACATTCGACTGTGAATAAATCGAGGCCAGTGAAGATGGCACTGCAGTCCTCCACGGCAATTTTGATTTTAAATATACGGAGTAGCCATCTGAAAACAATAAAATGGGTGCTGGAAACTCTTTCGGCGATCCATGAAGAGAGCAGGGAAAATGGTCCTTTTTGTCAGCGTAGTGGTCTCCCATAATCTATACACCCTCCGACTTGTGGTAGGCGTGTAGGCATATCTTCTCCTTCTGGATTAAATCTGATAGTGCCCCGACTTTTTAGGCACAACTTTGAGTAGGGCTCTTGGGGGTATGCGAAATGGGGTAGATAATGCCGGCCTGCAACAATTTTAGAACTTCAGCGCGTACTACCTCTTGCATTGTGGATTCGATTTAACCTGCGTGGTTACCGCACCGGTTTGGCTTCTTCCTCCATGTAGATGTGATGAGTGCAAACCAAAGGGCTAATTCCCTTTAAATCTGAGATTTGTTATCCAATGGCTTGTTTGCACTTCCTGAGGATTCCAAGAAAGTTGACTTTTTTGTGAGGTGTTTAGGGATGAAGAAATAACCATAGGGCATTCGTCGCTGATTCGGTGCCCTTTGTAGGGTGATCAGGAATCATGAGTTGTTTCTTATTTTTTCACTCTATACTTGCCGTGAATCAAGCTCTTGCTTGACATAGCGGTCCTAGAGATTACGAACACGGGGATGGGTTTTCATCCCCTGAAATGATTTGTGTCATGGTTGAAATGGTGAGAAGGAGCTTTCATTTTGGATTTTTGGATTTTTGATTAAAAGAAGTGTGGGAGATTGGTTGTTCCTTTGGGTAAGCGGTTTGAACTAAAAGTGTGAAATGGTGACCTTGAAGGCTTGGATCACTAGCTTGATAAAATGGGGTTATAAAGGTGTCCTCGGGTATTTCCTCGCATTAGGGCAAATGACATATAGTCATAGCCAAAATCGGATCTTTGTTTAGCTTTAAAAACTAACCCTTAAAACACTCCTATTTGAGCTAAAACCTGTACTTAGCATTTAATGTTCCAGCAGTTTGAAAACATAGCATTTAACCTCATTTCAGTGGCTTGTAAATGACATACAAAGATATTAGGTGCATCTACCATTAAAGATGAACCACAAAAAAGCATGACAAGTATTGACCAAAGGAAAGACATTAAATAGCATTAAACCTAGCTTGGAAAGTTTGGAACAACAAGCTGCGTGCTGCTTTATTTAAGCGAGGACCACATAAGCCTGTTAACCAACCTAGCAACCTCATCTTCAGGTTTTGAGGCTTAGCCAAACATCCCTTGAGTTGTCATCCTCAAAGGTGGTGTTTGTGAAAAAATGAGAAGAAAGAGGAGAAGAGAAGAAAAGCGTAAACCTAAATGAAAAGCTGCGTATTACAGTGTAGAATGTCAAAAGTTAGGGTTATAAAAATTATAAGGTGGCTTATATAGCCATACAAGATGTGTGAAATACAAAAAATACCTAAAATATAAGATTACAATAGGGACAAAATGGGAATTGCACAAAACGAGGTCGTTTGGAATAAGAAGCAGGGCCAATTTCGTATCATAGCGAAAATACAAGGCTTATAGCGAATTCAAATTTAAGTATGCACGATCTTTAAACTATGATAATTTTTATATCATAGCGAAGCGTATAAGCGAGAATTTATGAAAATTGCGAAATTTTATGATCCTTGCTGAAATTTTAAGCAATCTTGCGAGAATTTTTCATGTGATGCGTAACGAAAACTCCTGCGTCCAGGCTACGACCTCCCCAATTCTTCAATTCCACTTGACATTTCTTCAACTCGGCTTGATGAAATCGCCGAGAATTCGTATGAACATGGCGTAAATCGGCACCAATTCGAAGCCAAGCTTGAAATGATGGCTGAGGCTCACAAAACCTGCAAAATTACCAAAAACAAACTCGAAACAAAATCAGTAGTACTAAACGGACCTGCACATGTCAATTGGTAATTCATGATTGAGTATAAAAGCACTTTCAAAACATCTTAAGTAGGATTCAGTGCAACTTTGGGTACTAATCACACCCCCAACAACACGTTGCTAGTCCTTAGCAATGCTAGAAACAATCAAGGTATGCATGCGTGCTTTTGCGAAAGTGTATGTTGTCAAAAGTGTGTGTCATAGTAGGCACTGTAGTATGAACAATTGGAGCTCTGTACAAATACCAACATGAGAACAATTGCCATATAGGACCAATTTGAGGGTAACATCAATCCCGAAAAGTCGACCTAAACATCCACCATAATCTAAGTGTTCTTGGGTAACCGAGTTTGAACAATAGTACGCAAAGCTATTCCCTCCCTGACAGCTCTTGCCGGGACTGTAGAAAGCGATGACCAAACTAAATAGACTCGAGATACACTCTTATTTCATACACCATTGTATTGTAAGGGTGCCGATATTGAAAGCTTCGACTTCACTAAAATTAAGGTGTAGCAGAAGGGTCCTGATGACTCCCAACCAATTAAGGTTTAGGAGCATCAAGCGAAAGGATCAGCCCGACCCTGAAACTCTTGAGCTTCACCAGGACTTCGTGACTTCAAGAATTGAGCACCTACAACTCGCTAAACTCTACCCATCCACCCGTGCAACGAACACTAAGTCGGTGACTCCCAACCAGCGAAGGTTTAGGGCACCGAGCTTTAAGGAGCCCGCCGTATACCCCTCGGACCGTGTTAGGTTTCAAGGCAAAGTGTAGCGGCATTCATATATCTTTTTCTTCTTTCTTTTTCTTTTTTGCTTTTTTCTTTCTTTTTCATTTTGGAGGAGCTACATTTGCTTCTTTGTGGGTAACACAAACCTATTATGGTCAGATCAACAGATCCAAAGTCGGTTTGTAAAGTGAAAGGAAGTGCTGTAGCTTCTCGACTGATGATAAAGCGATGTGCGGTGTGTGAATTAGTTAAAGGTGGATATCTGAGGTTGAATCGTTGGAACTGTCGATAAAAACTAAATCATGCATGGACTTGTTCTAGCATTAGGTAGCACATAGTGCTTCAATTTTAGCGAAGGCAAAGAGAAAAACCTGAAAATATAGACGCAGAAGCCCGATCCTACAGAATTAAAGAAAAAGCAATTTGGAATGCTACTTGAGGGCATGTATAACCAGAAAAACTAAATTCCAACAATAAGAAAATTACTTCTGACTAACCCAGTTTGGGAATGAAAAATCCAGAGGAAGGAATGGTACCTCCTCAGTCATGGTGGCAGGAGAGGGATCATCCCTGGACAGGCTGAGGTGTTGTTTGTGAAGCGGTTGATGATACTACAGCTGTCAACACAAGGCTAAACAAAATGGCAACACTGATTACTACAAAAAATTTTAAACAAAAAGAAACTTAATCAAAACTAAGCATTTAAATTGAAGTGACACGAGGCAAGCCGAGGAGCCACCCTTGGTGTGTGTGACCTATTGGGCCTCGAGGAGGATCGAGAAGGAGAATTTCTCCACTGACGGTCTGTTTTGCGCGACATAAGGGCTTCACCTACGTCCATTAACCTTGATCACCACATTATCATTTGGATTGAGTGGGTCACCCCGAACCATTGGGGTGTGTCTGTTCCGAACTATGAATGGACGAAGATCCATCGCGACTTGAGTTTCCGGAAGCAGATGGAGTTTGGAATCATCTTGAGACTTGGTCCCCACTTGTTGAAATTCTTGCAGTTATCATTTGATCGTACCATTTTTTATCTTTCTTTTGCAATATTCGAGTTCGGTAGGCATCATTTCGTATCTCTTCGACTCACATTGAGATCAAGGAATCTTTTGACCTGACCTACTTAGATCATGTTCGGTTCTTGATTGCCCACCATGCTTTATATTCAATCTCCTTTGGGAAGAGAGACATGCCGTAGACTAACCGAAGGGGACATTCAAGAATTGTTTGAAAGGCGTGCAGTAGGCCCACATTGAATCAAGCAGTTTGATGGACCAATCTTTTCTATTGCTGTTCACCACCTTCATTAGAATGGTGCTTAATCTCCTGTTAGCCGAGTTACACTTGACCGCTTGTTTGAGGATGGTAGGGGTGGCCACTCTGTGTTTCACACCATATTTAGCCATGAGGTTTCGAGGTTTGTTCTGAGAAATGTGAACCTCCATCACTAATAATGTGGCTTTTGGTACCACAGAACCTAGAAAAGATGTTTTGCTTTCAGAATTTAAGCCTGTGGTCATTGGTTTTGTAGGGGTGCCTCGACCATTTGGACACATAGTCCGCTCCACTTTGATATGTATGTATGACCATAGATGTGGGAAAGGGCTGTGAAATCGTGCCCCAAACATCAAATAGCTCGACCACTAAAAATTGGGTTGAGGGCATCATATGCCCAGCGAACAATTTCTCGAGCCTTTAGCATCTGTCACACACTTTCGGCGCATTTGGTGTGCTTCTTTCCAACGAGGAGGGCCGATGAAACCCCTGGCGCAGCACCTTCATTGCCGTTTTAAGAAGCAAGTGACCACCATAAGCACTCTCGTGCGTTGGCTCGGAATTCCACTGTTGTTCCTCTTAGGGCACGCCCGGTGCTCGATGCCACGGTATTTATGAAGGGCTGCCCGATAGCCAAGGAATGGATCTTGCCCAAAGAAATACTTCCTATCTACATTCTTTCAATCGGAGATGGGATTTCTCTGTTCGAGGAAATTGGCAATGTGAGCATACAGGGGAGCTTTTCTTCTTTGCATTAAAGATTCTTGGAAATTCATCATTGATGGGTGTTTATGGTATCATAAGAATTTGTGTTAATCTTGAAAAGATGATGCCACCACATTCTCTACCCTTTTTATCCTTAATTTGCAAGTTAAATTCTTGAAGCAGAAGAACCCATCGGATAAGTCTTGCCTTGGCATTTGTAGTCGGGAGATATTCCAAAGCGGAATGATGCGCCAAAATGACTGTCTCCCATTGACAGGTATGCTGAGAAGAGAAATTTGTCCCACAAGGCGTGGGCAGTTTTTACCAGCAATTCACTTCTACTGCGGTAGTATAGTTCCTTTGTGCTTCATTCAAGGTTTTTCTTGCATAATAGACTACATGAGGTTTTCCATCTTCTCTTTGGCCAAGTACTGCTCCAATAGCAAGATCACTTGCATCACACATCACCTCGAACAGCGCGATTGGGTGCTGTCTTGTGGTGTAGTGGTCAAATGGGACTTGACTCTTCAAAGCTTTCACGACATTCTTTTCTAAACAAATTTAGCATCCTTCTCGAGGTAACATAAGGGCGTAGCAATCTTCGAAGTCCTTGATGAATATTACGTAAGCTTTGCATGGCCAAGGAATTGCCTATTGTTTTACATTTGTTGGAGATGGTAGTTTGGAAATACAAGTTGATGTTGCCTTGTCAGTTCTATTCCCTCTCTTGGAAATGACATGCCCCGTGCAATTCCTTGGTTCACCATAAAATGGCATTTCTCGATTAAGCACCAGATTCTTTCAATGCCTACGCGGGATAGCTTGAAGATTGGTCGGACATTCTTCAAAATCACCTCATACTTGGTGATGTCATCCATTGTATACTTCCATTTATACGCTCGCTTATATCTCTGAACATACTAAGCATACATCTTTGAAAGGTGGCAGGGGCGTTACAAAGACAAAAGGCATCCTCCTGTAAGCATAAGTGCCAAATGGACAGTAAAGGTAGTCTTTCTTGTCTTACAGTGCAATCTCTGTCTGAAAGTACCACGAATACCCATCAAAACAATATAATGGGTGTCGAAACTCTTTCAGTGATCAATGAGCGTTAGGGGAAGTGATCCTTTCTCGTTCACTTCATTGAGCCTCCTGTAATCTATGCAAACCCTCCAACCGATGGTAAGTCGAGTAGACAATTCCTCGCCCTTTTCATTTTTCACAGTGGTCACCCCTGATTTCTTGGGTACTACCTGAGTTAGGCTTACCGAAGTGCTATCGGATATGGGGTAAATGATACCAGCTTGCAACAATTTCAGGACATCAAGGCGAACTACCTCTTGTAAGTGAGGATTCAACCTCCTCTGAGGCTGCCTAACAGCTTTAGCCTCTTTTTCCAAATAAATGTGGTGGGTGCAGATCGTTGGGTTTATGCCTTTTAAATCAGAAATTTTCCACCCCAAAGCTTGTTTGTTCATTTATAGAGATGACGGGTTGTGCTCTTTGTGATGGTCAGCGTGATGATATCCTGGCTGGACACTGCTTGTTTTCTTCGAGAAATGCATATTTTAATTCAGCTGCGAGAGGTTTGAGCTCTATGTTGAGGTTCACTGATTCTTCACCGGTCGAGGTAGAATTTCCATTTCTTTTCTCCGATACCCGCAAGTTCATGCATTAAGGTTCCTGTTGCTCTCCAAGACACTCAGATAACTCCGGGGTCAACACATCTTGCACCTGGCGCTCCATTGGCACATTCTTCAGAAATTGTATCTATTATGCGAGACTTCTTCACAATCGATCTCATTTGGGTGCATATGCCTTTTACTCAAATGGAAGATATTGAGCTCTAAAGTCATATTCCCAAACGTTAGTTGCATAACCCCATTGCAGCAATTGATTATAGCATTCAAAGTAGCCAAGAATGGCCTTCCCAATATGATGGGTACATGATTGGTTCCCACTGCTACCGGCTGCGTAATAAGTACTACAAAATCAGCGAGATAGTAAATTTGTCCACTTGTATAAGATTAATTGCCCAAAGCGCTATTTTGAGTCCTATTTAAGATAGGTTTTGAGTGCTTTTGCGCGCTAATCATATGAATTGAGCCAATTGACATGTGCGAGTCCATTTAGTACCCTACGATTTCTTTTTCAGGTTGTTTTATAGTTTGCGGGGTTTGCGAGCCTCACGTCATAATTTGAGTTTGAAATTGTTGTATTGGTGCTGAATGTTGAGAATTCTCGGTGATATCATCAAGCGAAATGAAAAGAAATGTCAAAGTGGAATTGATGAAATGGAGAGGTATGAAATGGATGCGAGGAGGCAATGCGAGCAGAGCGAGGATTGCATGATTTTTCGCTATGCATTGAGAAAATTTCGCAAGGATTGAAAAAATTTCGCAACCATAGCGAAAATTTAGCAATCCCTGCGAAAATTTCGCTATGCACAGTTTTTCGCTAAGCATAGCGAAAATTCGCTATCATAGCGAAAGTTATTATTCGCCCAGCGAAATTTCGCTATGCCTTGTATTTAAGCTATGATGGCGAAGAGCCCCGTATCATAAGCGAAATTTCATATGATAGCGAAATTCACTACATAGCGAAAATCCTCCCCCGTGTTTTGGTTCCAAGCGACCTGCGTTTGCTTATATTCCCATTTGTCCCTATTGTAATCATGTATTTAGGTATTTTATTATTTCACACATTTGGTGGCTATATAAACCACTGCCTGCTTTGTAACCTAACTTCATTCAAGCATTCATTCGACTTTTGTTTTTAGGTTTGATTTCTCTCTTCTCTATATTTCTTTCTCTCATTTTCTTAACTACTAAACTTACCACCTTTGAGGATGACAACTCAAGGGAGGCTTGGCTGGCCTCAAAACCTTGAAGAGGAGGGTTGCTAGCTTAATTATTAATTGAGTTTGGCAATGATCTCATGTTTTTAATGGAATAGGTAATGCATTTATGGTTCCGAAACCCGAGCTTTTAGGGATTTAATGCTATTTCCTTTGGTCAGCCTTGTCATCTTTAGGAACCGATCGTGTATGGTAGATGCTGGGTGACATTGGAATGTCGTTACGAGCGATGAAACTGGAGTTAAGCTGCTATGTTTTGTGAAGCGTGCTCGTATTGTTACGGCTCAAATAGGTGTTTTTAGGGACTGCTAAACAAAGATCGATTTTTAACTATGACTGTATGTCATTGCTTATGCGAAAGGAAAATACCAAATTCTGCTTTACTCTTATTTATCAGCTAGTAACTGCTTTCGAATCTCCTTTCACACTTCGTCTGTGTTTCGATTGGCGGTGACACCATTTCAGCGGCACGATCTGTCGAATCCCAGAACAAAAATCTCACCATTTTGAATGTGTCTCAGTGATTTGTGGGATGAACCATCACGTTCGACCTATGCGATAACTGATACGGCGATAGAAACAAGAAGCAAATTTTTGTTGGAGCTCGAATCACTGCGTAGCCTTGAATCGATATCAGCTATCCTCAGTAAATTACGCCCGGTATTTTTAATAGACATATGTCTAAAGGCAGTGTGATGGAGGTGGGTTTTGGATTCTCCCCGAACCTGGCGCTTGTACATGGAATATGGTAGAAGGTTTTAGCTCCAAGTCTAATAGTGCTTTTCTGCACGAAGCCTCGATAATGGCGAGATTGTAGGACATCAGGTCATATATTTCACGGAGTTTTGCACCTCGATGATAGCACTCACTTGCTGAGTCAAAAAGGCCTTCTTGTTCCCATTGAGAGGCCTCTCTTTCTTATACATGGGTCCTTGAAACTTTGCATATGTTGGGACTTGTTTGATCATGTCAAGAAGAGGGATGTTGACTTTTACTTCATCGTAGCACCTCCCAAAATTCCAGCAGTTTAGTTGACTGAATTTTCTTTTTCGAGTGCACGTGGGAAAGGAGGGGTACAATGAATACCTCTTCCCTTTGGCTGATTGTTCTTCCTCTGTGGCCGAATCGACTACTGTGGGGCTGTTGATTTGGTCTTTGGAGACCTGTGGCCTCGAGTTCTTTACCACTTCTGAAATTCGTCTTGCTTTGACTTCATCAATTCTTGCATTTGGATCACTGGCTGAGCTTATTTCATGCACTCCCTTAGGGTTTTGTTGTGTCTGGGAAGGAAATTTCCCTTTTTCAGAACCCTGCTGCTGGCTAGACAACCTGGTAATGGAACTTTGCAACTCGGAATGCATGCTGTCTATCTTATGGTTGAAGGGCTCTGCTGCTTGATTTTTGATTGGTTTGGACATTGACACCTTTTGTTCTTCCCGCAAACGCCTACCACTTTGCCCAAGTCGGGAATTGCACCTTTCAGCCAGGGGAAGAAGGTGGAGGCTGGCTGTTTGTTGTCTTGAAGTGAATAGCTGGCTGGCATCTTGCTTGGAGGGGCATATGCAGGGGGTTTTGGCTTCCACGAAAGGTTTGGATGATTTCTCCAATTGGGGTTATAGGTGTTGCCATATGGAGCATTTGTAGGTGGCTTATTTTGACCCAAGACATGGGCATGTTCTTGCATTAAGTCTCTTGCGACGGAACCTCTTTGGAGCAGTGCTCCCCCCAGTGGATGTTGGCCAGCTTGATTGAAGCGAGTAGGTGAGATCTGAGCAATTCATTCCTTGCTTGCACTTCATGTAACGCTTTCCTTCTAGCTCTTCCACCTTCTTAGTTAAGGTTGATATCTTTGCTTTCATCTCCATATCTTGGAGAAAGTGCATAAATGCCTCCCGCTTTTGGTGAGTTGGCGACTTCATTCTTTCGGCTTCCCTCGGTTCGGTTCGTCGAGCCTTGGAAGTTTCGATACGTAATTGAAGTCAATGGCTTAAATGCAGTTTTGCTCGAAGAAAGTCACCTCCACACATAGTTTTCTAGCGGTTGCTTCATGGCGAGGAGACATACCATCATAAAAATGATTCACTAGCATCCACGTATCAAAACCATGGTGTGGGCATGCATTGATGAATTATAAGTGAACCTCTCCCGACGATAAAATTTCTCATTGTCATAGGCGAGTAAGGTGTAGATCTCGCCTCTTGGCTATTGGTCTTGGTTGTCTTGAAAAATTTCTTGGTCGACGAAGGTCGACCCGATTTCTAATCGTTCTCGGCCTCGGTTAATTGAGCCATATTTTGGCTTTTGTCCTTGAGGTTAAGGGAATGCAACCGGCTTGACAATTCCATATCGGTAATACCCTCCTTGAGTTATGCACTTCCTCAAAATCCGAATGTGTAGTATGGATTTTCATTCTCCATACTGCGTGAAATGTGGGAAGTAGGGGCGCGAAATAGAGTCTCCATTGCCGCTCTTGGCCGGTGGTATAATGCAGGAGGGAGCACTCACTCTAGGAGGGTGTATGTGGTCCTCGTTGATCACGCTATCTTCTTGGATTCTTGGAGTGCCTTCAGAGCTTTCTTTGTTCCTCGAGTAGAGAGGATCCATTTAGTCCTGTGCTGCTTGATTTGACCTTGCTTTCCAGTTGGTGCACTCACTTTTCAATCTACTGATATCCTCTATCCAGTGCTAAGCAAACACCGTAACACAAAATGAGACAAAACAAGGAAACAACAAAGAGGCTTGCCAAAAAGGATCAGTGTTAGCTAAATAAAGCGGCTTTGTAACAATAAAAACTTGACTCGTGACTGCTTTGAGTAAAAAACACAGCAATTCTTACAAACGAAATTCAAAAGTTAAAAGGTCACAAACACTTGTAATGTGGATTACAAGGTTCAGTACCAACTCATCATTAAGTAGTTTGGCACCATCCGTGATAGCGCCATTTGATTCGTCACAGCGGTAGGGTGATAGAAATCAAGCAAAAATTTGTTTCACTATTTTCCTCTAACGTAGTAGTCGACTCTTTGCGGCATAGCGGTCTAGGGTCGAACACGGGGATGGGTTTCATCCTGGAAATGATTTATGTCATGGTTGAAATGGTGAGGCTTTCATTCAGTTTTGGATTTTGATTACAAAAGTGTGGGAGATGAACATTCCTTTGAGTACTTGAAGCGGTTTGGCAAATGTAAAATGATGACCTTGAAGGCTTGGGTCACTAGCTTGATAAAATGGGGTTATAAAGGTGTCCTCGGGTATTTCCTCGCATTAGGGCAAATGACATATAGTCATAGCCAAAACCGGATCTTTGTTTAGCTTTAAAAACTAACCCTTAAAACACTCCTATTTGAGCTAAAACATGTACTTAGCATTTAATGTTCCAGTAGTTTGAAAACATAGCATTTAACCTCATTTCAGTGGCTTGTAAATGACATCTAAAGAATGTCAGTGCATCTACCATTAGGAATGCACTGAACCCTAAAGCATGATAAGTATTGACCAAAGGAAAGACATTAAATAGCATTAAACCCTAGCTTGGAAAGTTTGGAACAATAAGCTGATACTGCTTCATTTAAGCGAGGACCACTGTGAAACATAGGTAACCAACCTAGCGACCCTCCTCTTTAAGGTTTGAGGCTTAGCCAGGCATCCTTGAGTTGTCATGTCGAGGTGGTGTTTGGCGGCTAAGAAAATGAGAAAGGAGGAGAAGAAAAAGTGGCAAGCCTAAATGAAAAGCTGCGTATTACAGTGTAGAATGTCAAAAGTTAGGGTTCTGAAGTATAAGGTGGCTTATATAGCCATACGAAGATGTGTGAAATACCAAAAATACCTAAAATATAAGATTACAAATAGGGACAAAAATGGGAATTAAACAAGGAGTCGTTTAGACAAAAACACAAGGGGACAGAATTTAGCTATGCATAGTCAATTTTATTTATGATGGCGGGGAATTTAAATATCATAAGCGAAAATACAAGGCATAGCGAAATTCAAATTTCGCTATGCACGTGACTTTAAGCTATGATAGCGGAATTTAAGCTTATGATAAGCCGAGAGACTATATCTGCGAAAAACTATGCATAAGCGAGAATGCGGGGATGCGAAATTTTCGCTATGATTCTGAAACTACCGCCAATCCTTTGCGAGAGGCCTCGATGCATGGTGAAAACTCACGCATCCGGCTCGACCTCGATTCTTCAATTCCGCTTGACATTTCTTCAGCTACATTGATGAAATCGCCCAGGGAATGCGTATGAACATGACGTAAATCGGCGCGATTGACGAGCTTGAAATGATGGTGAGCTCACAAAAGCCTGCAAAAATTGCAAAAACAAGCTCGAACAAATCGGTAGTACTAAGCGGACACGCACATGTCAATTGGCTTGAATTCATATGATTAGTACGTAGAAAGCACTGAAACCTATCTTAAAGGGAACCCCGAAATATCCTTTTTTAGTGTAATCAGTCAGCCCTCCTAAGTGATGAGCTTAAAAGTCGTCTATTTTCCAGTCCATTTTCGATTGATTTCTATCTAAAAAAAGACTTGTTATGTGTGCAATGTTAATAACTCACCAAAGCTGCTATGCGTGAGGAAATTGAAGAGGATGTGCGGTAAAGGAGACGAGGCGGCGAAGGAATGACACGGCCGAGTTGAATGATATTGAAGCAGGAGAAATGCACGAGGAAGAAAGGATTTTGTTGTAGCGACGTGTTGTAGCGTGATGAAAGAATCATCAAGGTCGCAATCGAGAAACTCCCAGTCGGGCAACCATAAATTAATGAAGAACAAGATATGATGTCAGCGACCGCGATTTCGGTCATGACGAAATTGAAGAAATGGCGATGAGCATGGAGGTCGTGATATTGAATAGGAAGTCGTGACATAAGATTCTCGAGAGGCCCGAACAAGTCGCGACATCTAGAAGAGGTTCTGCGACATCGACCTTTGAATCGAAGATGTCGCGACGTCGTGCATTGATCAGCGACATCAATTGCCAAGAACTAAGGTCGACGTCGTTAGTGGTCGACATACGATTCTGAAAGAAAGTAGAATTGGCGATATTAGGTGGATTTGCGACATGAGTTGCAAGGAAAGAGGTCGCGACATCATTATTGATGCATAACATCGATTACAAGGAATGCTAAAGGCAAGTGCGACAAATAAAAGCACGTAGCGTGGGCGAGGCAATGAGGTCGCGACGAAAATCGAGGAATCGCGACATTAACAACCAATGGGCGATTAATGAAATCCCGCGAGGTGCATCAGTTGGGCCCGACTTGAACCCTGCTCATCACTGCGGTTGCGCTGCGAAGAAGCGACTCGTGGCGGCTGAGAATGCAGGTGTTGAGAGGCTCTTGTATTTTTAATTTTCTTTTCTTTGTTTTGTTTTTATTTTAGATTAGTTTGTTATTTCGTTCAAATTTGGATGCAAGACGTTAAACATTGAAGTAAGAAGTTGAATGCGAAATTCTATTTCTTTCAAATTACTGCTAGTTATGCGAATTCTAGACAAATTTTGGAATTCGGATTTCCAATTTTCGATTTACAGTGATTCTCCTGATCAAAAAACTATTGTAGGGTGTGATCTTGTGATTTAGAAACCCAGCTTCCATTGAATAGATTCTGTTGTTAGAAATTATCTTTCTGAGGTATCGAAGTTATTGAACTATCGAGTTTGTAAATCTACTTCTTCGGTTTTGAGTATTTTATCAGTGATCCCGATGAGCGTTGATGAATACCTGATTGACGTTAATTATAGTAGAACTTAGCACATACAAATCACAATTTACCCACATTTGAAATGAGGATAGGTACTTTTAATTTCTTTTGTGTTTTTAGACTTGTGCAGGTCTTTCAGGTCTAAGGCATAAGTGTACAAAGATTTATGGCCGGAAAGCAAATATGAATCATTGAGGATGTGGGCAAACGATTGATGAAGTTTCAGGAACTCCAACAATGCTAGAAAAGCACCAGTGGGCAAAGTAACATTTTTACCATTAATGTGTGCAGAATTACACCTTACTCGAAAAAGTGGCGTGGGCAAAGTGCCGTGCACCTTAAATGTGTCTTAGAGTACACAACCGAAAAATTGGCGATAGCAAAGTGTGCCGGTACTGGGTAATGTCTTAGGTACACATGAAAGCTATGGGAATTGTTTAAGAATTCGATCCTAACGTAAGGGCACACTTGTCAATCAACCTTGAATGGGAAACCACATTGGAGAGGGGTATAAAAGTAATAGGACACAAGGAGAAGGCAACTTTTTTTATTCTTAGGTTTAGGTTTTCATGGGAGAAGTGTTTTTCTCCATAGTTTTGAGTTGAAGTTTTATAGATCCAGATTGAGGATTTTTATTATTGAGTGATTTTGGATTCAAGCACATGTAATCTTTCAGCAGGAACATACAATTCGTTTTCAATCTCAGTATTTCATATTTTTCATACCTAGGTTTTGCAATTGAATTCCGATTCTATCAAAGTGCTGTTCTTATGAATAAATTCTCTTCAATTATGATTTTCTTATTAAGTTCCATGGGTTCTAAACTTCTATCTTTGGGTTCCACGATGGAAACTCACCTGATCAAAATTAATTTCCTCGGCCTCTTATGAACCTCAATGGATTGTACGATGTTAATTGCTTGTGCAAACACTATAAAAAACCTTAGTTGGGCATTCTCTTGACAACATGTGAACGAGCGATACTCGGTACATGTTGTGCTTGATTACAAATGCAAACTAAGAGACTGAATGAGTAGAATAAGTGACTAACTTTTATCATTGATCATCTTTCCTTTCAAAAAAGAGCATTTAAGGATAAATCTTCCATCGAAGACCATTTATCCGATGGCTCTGAATGAGTTTGTAAAATAAGAGGTGGGGGTTACGTGATCGAAGTGAGTGGATACCAAGAATCGACCCAATCGTCTTTCTGTTCAAACATTCAAATCAATCGATCACTTTCGATCAAATGACACAGCCACTATAATTCTCTTTTAATACCACACTTTTGTGGAAGCGCTCCTGCTTGTTCAGCAAATTAGACCACTCCCACGTAGGGAGTATTTATTACAGTATTACAATGCTGAACAAGTAATTCCTACGGCAGGAATAGAGTCGACATCTGAATAGTCACGATGCATTTTAGGCGCCGTTGCGGGAGTGGGGCAATCCAGAGTTGATCGGCCCGAATTTAGAGGTGGTTGCAATTGCATTGCAAATCCGATGCGTTCTCACATTTTTCTTTCCAATTTGTTTTGAGTGAAAATATCGGTGGGTGTTTCCTTAGGCAGTGGGACTAGTGCATGTAGGTTTGGACTCATAACGAGTAGCGCCGACTAGTAGATTGTATCACTGGAAACTCTAAGGAATCCATAATAAGTCAAGTGTTTCAAGATAACATTTTACCTCAAATGGATCATCCTGGGAATCAGCAACATTTATTCAATGAACATACTCAAGGGATTCCTGTTAACCCACAAGGACTCCATGAAACTCCACAACATGGAGGTGATGTTACACTCCCAGAGTAACACCGATCTTGGGAGGAGAAATGGTAACAACCAGTGAAATCAATATAGAGTTCCCCTGTCCTTTACAACGTGAAAGAACCATGAAATTCTACAACCTCCAAAGGACCCTGACCAATTCTTGTTCGCACTTGCGAAGAGGCGCGATCAATTTCTAATGAAGTCAGAAATGATCCGTCTTCTACTGTGCTCTCGAGGGTTTGAATCTGAGAACCACTTACTCATTCACTGAGAGACTTTGAGGATGTCTGCGAGTGCATTTCTCTATCTTGGCTCACCTCTCCCACATAATCTGTTTGGTTTTATTTCCTTTGCTTTAAAGGAGAAGGCCAAAAATCTGGTTTCATTCCTTGCACCCTAATTGATCTTTTACATGGGAAAACGGGAATAATTCCTTAATAAATTTTCCCTCTGCTTGCGTGCGATGCTCTCATGCGAACGCAGTTCCAGAATTTTTTAAGCCCGGGTGAACCTTTTCTTTGCGGTATGGGAAAAGTATAAGGATCTCCTCATGCTATCTCATCATGGTTTGGATGTTGGCTGAGTGTGCGTACTTTCATGAGGGTTATCTTTGAGTAATAAACAATACATCCAAATGATGTGCGGGAAATTTTATGAAAAGAGTGCTAGGAAACAATTCAACTTTTTTGACACTATGAGAAAATGTCGGGCAGGGAGACTAACACCTCTATGAACCTTTGTAAAGTGCATAGCACATCGTAGTGGAATCCATCGCAAGAGAGAATGATGAGTTCTGACAAAAATTGCCAATTTAACACAAGGAAGTTGGAGGCCATAGAGAGATGAAAAGGTGAGAGCGAGGTAACTAGTGTGCCTCAAATACCCTCGGTACCCACTGGACCCAGAGTGGAGGAGCCATGCATTATATGCGATGATCACACACTCGACCGTGTGCCCCGAACGCCTCGAGTTAAGGGACGATTCGAATAGGCGGCTTGATGCCTTAATTACCGAGGAAACCTTTCAATTCTCCATATTACGAAACATATAATCTTTGGATGGGGTAAGCACCTAAATTTTAGGCTGGAGAAATGAGGGAGGGCGAATAACTTGCCCAAGCAGTGAGGCTCATTACGAAACCGCGGTTTTACAAATCCCGTTCCACCATTTCAGACCCAAGGTTCCCAAGGGTTTCCTGTGAACCCTAATCAAGGTTTTCATCCATCAAATCAAGGAACCCTAGGCCTCTCCAGCCTCCACATAAGAGAAATGCGGAGGATATGGTTGCGATTCGTCTGAGCCCTGACAATCCTGAAGCACGAAGGTCGAAGCCCACTACGAATGATGTGAGATCCCAGTTAACCAGATTCAACACAATTATAGGTAACCTTCAACAAGAAAAAGGGAAACTCCCATCTCAGCCCATCCAAAATCCACAAGGTCAAAATAGTGTGGGAAGTTCAGGTTCAAGTGAGGGTACTTTTGAACATTGTAAGGCTGTTACTACTCTTCGAAGCGGTAAGGTAGTTGACAAAACCATTCCAACCAAAGAACCATCACAAGAGTCTCAAAGTGAATTGGTCAGAGAGGATGAGGTGTCAGACAAGCCTCATGTCCCTAGTACAAATGATATTGATGGTGAACCAGAGGAAGAAAAGTCTGCCCACATCCTCAGGCTCCAGCCTGCCCTCATGGGCGAGAGCACGAAGAGAGTGAATAACCATTCGGAGATCTATGAGTTATTCAAACAAGTAAGTGAACATCCCTTGTTAGATGCCATTAAGCAAATTCCGTCGTATGCTAAATTTCTAAAGGACTTGTGTGCACGGTAAAGGAAGTGGGGTGTCAACAAGGAGGCATTCATATTGAACGATCTACCTCGCTGGTCGGGAAACAATTTGCCCAATACAAGGCCCGGAAGCCTGCTATTTATGGTAGTACAGGAGATTCAAAGTTTGGGACATGCTTTGGCAGTGGACTTAGGGCGAGTGTTAATTTGTTGTATTCGTATATGTGGACCTAGGGTTGGGAGGGTAGAGCGGCCCGATATCACCCTCCCGATTAGCTTGCAGTAGTGTAAAAAAAATTCTAGAGAGGATAGTGAAGGATGTATTGAATTATAGTGGACAAATTTTACTTCCACTGTGGATTTTGTTGTGCTTGACACTCAACTGTGGTGAACGAGGAACTTAGTTCAGTAATTCTTGGTAGACCATTCTTAGCGGCTAATGCCGTTATACATTGTAGAGGAGGCCCCCAATGACACTATCGTTTGGTAACATGGTATGTCGAATATTTTCAATGTTATCAAGGGAATGGGGGATGAAGAAGATATGTGTGAAGTCAACATGGTTGATTATGTGGTCTGAATTGCTTGGATAATGTCTCCGCGTGATGATCCTCTTAAGTCATGTTTGGTCAGCCCGAGTTGGGATGAGGAAGTGACCATACTGGAGGCAGAGTTCCTACACTCTATAATTGAGCATAATGAGGTATTAGAAGTTAATGGGTGGGCACCTAAATTTGAACCATTGCCACCAAATGAGGATAAGACATTGCCTTCTGAGGAGAGGCCACCTAAGCTGTTTAAAACTACTTTGACACACCTCGGAATATGCCTTCTTGGGGGAGAGAGGAAACCTTTCCGATAATCATATCTTCCTCCTTAATTGAATCAAAGAAAATCAACTTTTGGAGATGTGAAAACCCACCAGAACTTTGCTCTGGGCTGGACAATTTGCGGATATTAAGGGAATTAGTCCTTGATGCACTTTTATAGAATTCACTTAGAAAGAGGATGTAAAACCACAGGCAACCCACGAGACGAATAGACAATAATGAAAGAAGTGGTAAAGAAGGAAGTTTTAAAACTCTTGGATGTAGGGGTTATTTACCCTATTGCAGATAGCAAATGGGTTAGCCCAACACAGGTAGTTCCTAAGAAATCTGGAGTCACGGTGGTCGCCAATGAAAACAATGAGCTCATTCCCACTCGTGTCACTTCAGGATGGAGGGTGTGCATAGATTATAGGAAACTTAATGCGGGTACTAGGAAAGACCATTTTCCTCTTCCGTTTGTTGATCAAATGTTAGAGAGAGTTGGAGACTGTTCTGTTTTCTTGATGAGTACTTTCGAGTGCAATCAAATTGAGATAGCTTTGGAAGATCAAGAAAAAACTACATTCACTTGTCCTTTTGGTACCTTTGCCTTTAGGAAAATGCCCTTTGGATTATGCAATGTACCTGGAACCTTTCAACGGTGCATGATGGGTATCTTCAGTGACATGATAGAAATCATATTGGAAATTTTCATGGATGATTTCTCGGTTTTTGGTGACTCATTCGAGAGCTGTTTGGAGAATTTACGTAAGGTTTTGGAAAGGTGTAAGAGAAAAATCTTGTGTTAAATTGGGAAAAATGTCATTTTATGGTAACCCAAGGGATTGTCTTAGGCCATATAGTATCAAAAAATGGAATTGAAGTTGATAAAGCCAAAGTTGAGAGTGATTTCCAACCTACCTACTCCCCCAGGGTGTGTTAGAGACATAAGGTCATTCTTGGGTCCCTTGTTGGTTTCTGAGAAGATTTATAAAGATTTTAGTGTTATAGCTCGTCCCATATGTACTTTACTTGCCAAGATGTCCCTTTCACATGGTCCGCAGCTTGTGACATTGCTTTACTAACTTTAAAAAATATGTTAGTGTCACGCTTCCATCGTGCGGTCTCTATTGGGACACTTAGGTCGAATCATGTGTGCTAGTGATTACGCTATAGGGGCTATTTTAGGACAGAGGGAAGACAAAAGGGACATGTGATCTGCTATGCCCCGACAAAACCTTTGGACTCATGAGAAAACTACGACCACGAGGAAAAGTTTTGTTGTTGTGTTTGCATTGAAAGTTTAGGTCGTACATTGTAGGCTCTCTGTAACCATTTTCACTGGATCATGCGACCTTAGTGCTGCTCTCTAGCGAGGATAAAGCCTCGGTTAACTAGGTGGATTCTCCTATGCGAGAATTCAATTTGACCATTAAAGATAAAAAAGGGGGTGAAAATGTGGTCGTGACCATTTAACTTCCGATTAGTTCGAGGAATCAAATTCTCATGGCATACCCGTAGGTGATAGTTTTCGCGATGAGCAACTCTTTTGCTCTTGTTCGTACTTATGGTATGCTGACATTGTGAATTACCTGATCCTTTAGTCGAGATCCCATCCCGATGGACACCCCAGCCGAGAAAAAGAAATTTTGACGAGATATTAAGTATTACTTTGATGATCCATATCTATTTAAATCTTTATCCAGTCAAATAGCTGAGAAGATGTGTACCTAATGATGAGCAGATTAGGATCTTAACTTTTTGCCATTCCGAAGCCTGTGGAGGACATTTCTCTGCACGGAAAACAGCAGATAAGATTTTGCAAGCTGGTTTCTTGGCTTTATACAATTTAAAGATTGTTTCGAATTTTGAGGAAACTTGTACTCGATTACTGACAATTAGGCGGAGTCACAAAAGAAACATGATGCCTCTTGCTCCAATTCTAATCATTGAAATTTTTTTTTATTCTTGAATTATAGACTTCATGAGGCCTTTCCTATGTATGTGGCTATCTTTACATTATGTTATACACATTGATTGCTTATGTGTCTAAATTAGGTCGAGCTATTCCAACGAGAACTAATGACCTGAGTTGTTTTGAAATTTATAAAGGAACACGTTTTTCTCGTTTTGGGTACATCGATGCAATTATTAGTGATGTGGTGGACTCACTTTTTGTAGTGATCTTTCGAAAATGCTGTTAAAAATATGGGGTCACCATGCAAAGTTTCCCTGACATACCACTTGCAGACTGACGGTCAAAAAATTTGAACTAGCTAATAGGGAGATAAAACATATTTTGGAAAAAACGGTTGCTCCGAATCGCAAGGCGGTCTCTTGGAAGCTAGCGCTCTTTGGGCCTAAGTCTGCTTTTAAAACCATTCTTGGTATGTCTCCCTAGGCTTGTTTATGTAAAGGCTTGTCATCTACCGGTCGAGGAAATGGAACATAGAGCTTATTGGTATTAGAGCAATTACAGTTCAACAGCGGTGCGAGGGCTTGATCTTATTTAAATGAGCTTGATGAGTTGCGCGAGTCATATAAGCTCGGGAATTTACAAGAGCGGCTCAAGTCTTTCCATGACAAAACTGACCCCTCGACGTTCGAACCAAACGAAAGGTCTGGCACAATGCGACTCTGGTTGCACTTATTCGGGAAACTTGACTCGTTGGATGTACGTTTCATCGTTAAGGTAGTTTACCCACGTACGGGCCGTGAGTGAGGAATTCGGAAGCTGGGAGTCTTTCAAAGTTAATGGTCGACACCTCAAGCCATTCCTCGGCCGGTTGATCTTGAAAATTAGTGCGGACTTGGTAGATCCACTCTGCAGGATCTGTCGAGTAAATTCAGTCTCCAATTGTTGTATATAGTTTTGATTTTGTTTTATTTTAAGTTTCACAACTCTGTTCTCTTATTTTACTTCATTTGCTTTTCATAAATATAAAATAAAAAAAAATTGGGGCCCTCGTTTCTATGTGCTTATCGATTAATTGTGGGGGGCGCCCTTAGTTTCTATGCATTGAGAGCGATGCTCATTGTTGTGGGGGTAGGTGTACCTTTGGTTGAATCTAACTATCGCGAGCTTTGTTACATGTTCGATGTATGGTCAAAAAATTTCAAATTATATTTCTTTTAAGTATAATGCTTACGACTGCTGATGTACATACCCACATGATTTCATACACCTTTTGTCGTCTTATTGCATGTACACGCTTAACGAGCATACACATAAATCTTTATGTTCTTCGTAGTTGTTCCCTTTGCGATACGCGCCATGCTCACCTGAGCCACGGACTAACGTCATATTTTTTTTTCGATCTTGCTTGCTTTCCTCCCATTTATTATCAATTTGGCATGTCATGTTAACTTCATGCATCATAGTCTTTATGGAACATCTTGCATAACTGGAAAATGATTAGAGGCCATCAATTCAATGTACACTTGCAAACTCGTATCGTCTCACCTCTTGCACCTATTTTGAGCCTTAAGTTGTCAATGTTGTTCGATCCCTAAGGACCCTGATCACTAGAAAAGCAATGGACCCCTTGGAAATATTGAAAATATCCAAAGAAGGAATCCACGATGACGATTCTATGAATACGATCGGTTGGGTAGAATACGAGCAAAGGAAAAGTGAGCATGCGACAAAACCCAGGGATGGAAGAGGTTGACAAGGCCCGGAATTTTTACATAGAGCATCCTTTGTTCCAAATTTTAAAAAAAAAAAAAAAAAAAAAGTAAGAAAGGAGAAAAAAAGGGTGCAGTCTGACTTGCACCAGCGAGCGGTGGCGAAGTGTGCGGGTACACACCAATATGGTACATGCGGGCGGGCTTTTGATAAGAAAGGGTTTTAATCCAAATTTGGGCGCCTTTTGACATTCAAACGCTCCTCGCTCCCATGACGAGCCACCCCAACCTTTTTGTGTGCTCTCGCGCGCGAAGCATTCCCAAAGTTCGATTTATACGGGGTTTCCTTCGCTCAGGCCCGGATTCTCTTGCAGTCTTCGTACGGACGTGGTAAGCCTTTTGAAACTCATTGAGAGCGTTTTGTGCTATTCGCAATTATACATGGACCTGTTTGGTTTGTTTTGGTTAGTAGTTTCCTGTACTTGGTGGTTTACGGTCTCGGTTGAGGGCATGGGGAGGAAAGTATTATCTGATCTGCACGGGGCTAGCCCGGTGCTTTTTGAAATAGGCCTCTGGGATCTTGTTATATATATATGGGCCATCTGTGCCATTATTGCCATCCTTGCCATCTCTATGGCACGATCCAAGAACATCGGGAAAGGAAGCGCTGGCTCTACATGGAGCGGGCGTGAAGGAAATCGTGGGGTTCCTCGCGACCAGTGAAAAGGCGAGGCAAGAAGATAGAGTCTTGAAGTGAGAGTGTCGGCGATAATGATGATGATGAAATGAAGCTATGTTTGCGGGGACTCAAGTCGGAGGCAGGAAAGGTAGCGGCACCCGGTGCAAGCGGGGGATTTATTTGCGAGGGTCGTAAAATTGGAGACATTTTTTGTATTCTCACATCCCATCGGGGGTATTCAGTCAGAATATGCAATTCGTGTGCCGCGAGGTTCGGGGATATTTACCCTCTGTGGTTCGGGAGTTCTATACCAATCTGAAAGAAAATCAGCGGGCCGAGACCGTATTAGAGACAACAGTGATGGGTAAGCAGTTACGGATCACCCCTGATTCGATAGCTCATTCCTTACAGTATGTCCGCCCTGCTGCCTCAGACCGACCATACCCACTTAGGGCTATCACTGATTTTGATGCCCAGTTGTTCACTGCAGCTATGTGCACTCACCCGGTGCCCATGAATGGGTACATGAAAAAAAAGGAATTTGTACCAGGGAAGCTCAAGCCGGAATATGCATTGATGAATAAGATTATTCATGATCGGGTGGACTAGAGACGTGAGAAATCCCATTGAAGAAACGAATTCAGTTCTTATGAAGTCATATTGGGAAAACTCATAGTCCTTCTTTAGTCATATGGTGTGTGATGAGGGACTTTTTGCAGTATTCGCATGAGAGTAGACATATTCGTTCCACGTGGCTTGTAATGAACCTTGTGGAAGAAGCGGGGAATGAGAGGCAGTTAAAGAAAAAGGGTCTTGCACCCCAGGTTGGGGCCTATTACAAACAAAGCGAGAGGGCTAAAAGTCGAGCAGCATCACCCGACCTTCTCGGCCTCCGGTGACTACTCCGAAGTCCACTCCGTCTACGACACTTGGCTTTTATGAGCACATCTGGAAATTTATGAAGAAGAGAATGGAGGCGCGAGAATAAAGAAATTGGTTGAAGTGCATTTTGGGGAAATGAGAAGAAACTTGACGGCGTCTCTCGAGGAAAGCGAGATCATATTTTCCAGAGAGCACGCAATGGCGGATGCCACTTCCCGGACACGGAGGGGAGATTCGGAGGAATTGGATGGTACGTCGATGGGGATGCATTTTCTTGCGAGGATGAGGATGACGCTGCGTGGTTGTTTATGCTAGACTAGGGGTGGTGTTGGAAATTGGATGCGGACCTCGGCCATGTTATGCGACACCCATTTTGATCATTACCACTTTTTCGTTCAACATGGTCGTTACAAACCTTTAAGACCTTTTGATTCGATTATGTTTATCGTTTTCTTCGACATTATGCATAGTAGTTATGTGTTCATGTTAAATGGTTACTTCCATTATATCGATCGCTACGATTCAATGTTTGCATGGCGCCTTCACGTTCTTGATTCATAATTGCTTATTTGAACAACTGATTTTGTGTTGGCTTGTTGATGTGTTCATTGTGTAAGACTGTGGTTGGTCTAAATGAGTCATACTGGTGCATACTAAAGCAGGTGAAGCATTATATTTCATATTTGCTATTTTGAGGATCTTGCAAAGCTTAATAGTACCGAGCGCCTTGTTGGAATTCATAACCAGTGGGAAGTTCTAGTCTAAATCTTGCTAGGGACTAGCAAGATGCAAGTTGGGGGGTGTGATGAATACACAATTGAGCAGTAATTATAGTAGAGACATACGTACAAATCTGATTTACCACGTTTAGCATGAGGATAGGTACTTTTAATTTCTTTTGTGTTTTTAGACTTGTGCAGGTCTTTCAGGTCTAAGGCATAAGTGTACAAAGATTTATGGCCGGAAAGCAAATATGAATCATTGAGGATGTGGGCAAACGATTGATGAAGTTTCAGGAACTCCAACAATGCTAGAAAAGCACCAGTGGGCAAAGTGTACCGGTACACCATTAATGTGTACCGGTACACCTTACTCGAAAAGTGGCAGTGGGCAAAGTGTACCGGTACACCTTAAATGTGTACGGTACACACACAGCGAAAAAATTGGCCGATGGCAAAGTATGCCGGAAATACACCATTAATCTTTGTCACGCCCGATTCCCGGCCCGACCCGATTGGCGGATCCGAACCGGTTTCCGGGACGCGAGAACATATACTGGGACTCTTTACCTGCTTAATTAGACATTGGTATATCTAAGTCTCATAATATATCAACATCATATGCAAAAGTCCAAAATAAAACTACCACCGTAGTGGTGTTCTGATGTCACACATATCTGATCTTAGTCTATTACATATTCAAAAACTATACATTTACAATTACTGATCAGAGTGTGGAACCTACAGTGATGAACCCCTACTTGTGTGTTGGCCCTGAAGAATGCGGAAGTTCTCGGACGTCTTCTCCTGTACCTACATGGATTAAAAACCCGTGCTAAGCTTTACACTTAGTGGGAAACATATATAATATGTATGTACACCGGTTATAATAAGCATATAACAATACTTGATATCAGAAATTACATGCATTCATCTCATGGTTATCTGATTACTTATCTTTATTCTTATATAAAAGTACCATGGGTATTACAAGGTTCATTGTGCGGAAGTACGTAGTCTTCTTGGATTTATCGTTGTATTCTGGGACTTATATTTATTCGGGTCTCATCAGTAGGAGTTCTGAGCTTACTCATATTTGAAATACCCGTAGGTATTACGGATCGAAACGATACACCTTCATGTCCTCTTATTCATTATTCGGAGTTATTATCATATAATTATGGGAATACTGGGCCAAATATTAATAAAATTGTAAAGACCACGGCACAATAAGTATCCAGATACTATCTGATCAGGAAGTGCCATAGCACAAAGCGGGATTTCAATGTACGAAACGGTGTGCCATAGCACTAATCGGGGCAGGGAGTGCGTGGCATAGCAGGACGAGTCTTAGTAGCATAGCGAGAGATGCAGAAGTCTTAATCGAAACGGATGCGTTAACAATCGAGTCTGAAATTGCTAATCGGGGAGTCTTCAGAGCCTTTAACGAGTCTTAGGGCACTAACGGGAGTATCAGTACTAATTAGGGTGCCGGGAGCACTAAAGTGAAGTGCTAATCGGAGCAGGGAGTGTCGTGTCGTTTAATGGCGGTCTTAGGCGTTTTATAATTATATGAGTTCAGTAACTTACTATTTTATAATAAGGCATTCTTAGCCCCATTATGTTTTCATGACAGATCGTATTTCATATACTGGTGAAGTATGATGCGTATGTAATCACCTTATTCATGTATTCTTATTCTTCTATGAATCTACTTTACCCGGGGTGGAATGCTCGTCGGATCATCGAACTAAATTATGGCATTTCATGCCCGGCGAGTCATTCTGGAATTTGCAGGCGGTTTGAAATACTCCAATTTTCCGGGGTCTTAGCACCATATTTGGCAATATCTATTTGTACTCATTTCAAAGCTGTAGTGCTAAGGGTTCTATTCCAACTGGAATCACCCGGTCGAACACTTAGAAACTCGGGATACGTCAGAAACAGCTTTCGGTTACTCTATGATCAATTGATGCAGGAAATGGGCTTGCACATAGCCCCACTTTGAGTGAATTTTTGGGCTATCTACAATCATAATTTGGAGGTACCTATTAGACTATGTTTGGTTTTCCTTGAAATCTATTTTAATTGTATGAATCACTCCATCGGATAAAAATGAATGAGTTATGCATTTGAAATACGAAAACTGGTCGAATAGGAAGAGCCGAGCAGGGTGTACCCGATTACACCCTTAATGTGTCTGCAGAGTACACTTTGGCCCCGAAAATGACCGAACAGTGTACGGTACAAGCTCAAGGTGCCTCGGTACTTCACACCAATGCCGAAGAATGGGTATTTTCTCCACTAATGCACTTTCATCCATAGATCACTCTGTGCATCATAGTCAAAACTAACATGGAATCCCTCCAAGCAAACTCATGAAATACTTTGCAATTTGCAAAAGAATCCTAGGATTCATACCAAAATTCTGATTCTACAAAACCTTGGAATTGTGAAGGATTCCATATCTACTCCTTATCATCTAGGGCTTTTCAGCGAACTTCCCTTAAATCTAGAGTTAAATTGTTTGCTTAACAAAACCTAGAAAAAGACAAATTAATGGCGAATGAAACCACTGGCAATCCATGAAATCCATACATGAATTCATACCAAAGTCAAACATCATACTTAAATTCAGTTTCCATATACCTTTGCTTGCTCTTCCTCACTTCTCTTCTTCTTTGCTTTCTCTTCTTCTCCTTATTTTCCTCTCCTTCCCGTAGAACCTCTTGTTTGGAGACCAAAATTAGTGCATTTTGGTCTCCCTACAACTATTATAATAAAAGTTTTTAATTAATTAGCTTTTAAGCCTCCTTCCCTTAATTACATTCTGAGAATCTTATTATTTATACTTTGGCCTCTATTATATTAACCGTGTCTTTAATACCCCTTTTGGACAATTTACGATTTTGTCCTTTAGTTGTATAAATTTAGGGTTTCTAACTTTCCATATTTTAAATTAAATTTCTGAAAATTTAATTTATGTTCTAAAACACACTAAACATGTTGAAAACAACTAAGGTATATTTCGAGGTGTTGAATTCTCCCCAGCAAATAAATTTCGTCCTCGAAATTACGGTAAAAGTGAAGTCTTGTACCTTCATTGTCGATCACGGTTCCGTGTTGCTTCCATGCGTGATGTGGCAGAAAGCACCTTTACCGAGGAGGACTTGCTTGTTTAAATGGCTGTCTTATTTCACGATCTAGAGACTTTCATTCATTGAAGGTGAAATCTTCTTGTCTGTATATCTTGAGCGGTAATATGTGCGATGGAGTTAGAGCTTGATATCTACGAAGCATAGACACATGGAGATACATCATGTAATTTGACTAACTCGGAGAGAGGTGCTCCGCTTGATACGCCGGTCCCGACTCTTTCTAAAAACTTCATAAGGGCGATGAATCGTGGACTCGATTTCCCTTTCCTTCCCAGCTTGAGTATCTTTTTCCA
>JAEQBH010009172.1:0-96524 GCA_016808115.1 Tetrastigma voinierianum
CGCCAATGGAGCTCGATCGGCTCGGTTGCATGAGCTCTTGGCTGGGAAGGCCTCGGCGCCATCGAGCCTCGTCGCTCGATTTTCACGAGCTCTTCGAGTTAGGGAGGCCTCGACGCCCATGGAGCCTCGGTCGCTCAATTGCACGGGCGTGCCCATTTCGGCTCCCATGGAGCCTCAGCTCGCTCGGTTGCATGAGCTCTTGACTCTCAGGAAGGCCTCAGGCCACGTAAACCTGTCCTTCGATTTGTGAGCTCTTGGCCTGAGAGCCTCGCACCCATGGAGCCTCAGTTTGCATAAGCATAGAGCCTCAGTTTGCATGAGCTCTTATTTCCGGTAGCCCATGGAGCCCGAGTCGCTCGGCTGGCGAGCTGATTGCTTTCGACTCGGGCCGTGCATTGGCTTCCCGGTTCGGCTCAGGTAAGCGACCCGGGGTTTAGTCGAAAAAAAAAAAAAAAAAGAAAGAAAGAACGAGGAATATAAAAATGGGGTATTCATTAATAGCAACGTTACACATGTTCGAAGCTTGGCATGAAAAGAAAACAAGTATTGTTGTATAATGGGGATTCGGATATCGGAAAGGTGAAAAGGAGCGGGACTCGGCGGGGTATTTGGATCTCATAGTTGTGTTGGAAGGACCCATACACTTTCCTCATCATAGGGGCGTCGAAGTTGAAGTCTAGGCACAGTGAGGCGTGCGGCCTTCCTTTGAAAGGCAAGCCGCGAAGCCTATTGAGTCACGGGGCCTCGTCCTCGATCTGTTTATAACCGTCCTCCCGAGCGACCCGGGAGTCTCTTGCTATGAAGGTCCCTCCGCAGCCCATGGCACTCCTCGGTTAGGCGTTCCACAGAGCTTATAGCCTCGAAGGCCGCGACGAAACTCAGTTTAGTAAGTATTTGCTTTTGTTGCGCCAGATGCGTCTCTAGGCGCACGTAATTCTTCTACGGAGCCCATGGCTCAGCTCACAGATGTGAGCAATCTAAATCCCACGACCATCCCAGGCTCGGGTAGACAGCTGCAGCCATCCGGCCTTCGACAAGTCATTTGCATAGCACAGCCCGTCGAACCTCGAAGCTCGACTTGACCGCTCTTAAGGCGTTTGTTCTAGCCTCATCTTCTCTACCCTCGGCAGAGGCTCGCGATGGTATCCTCAAATCGGACTTAAACTTCACCGCCTCCTCGGTGCCTCTTTTCGGTCATGACTTAGCCAGCTCGAAGTAAAGGGAAGCCACCCTCTCCTTGTAAACTCTAGGCGGCTTTGACATGGCCCTCGTTCAGAATGGCCTTTTTGGCTAAACTCTTCAAATGAGTAGCCACGCACACTGACCTGAGATCGACACTGACTCAAGTTAAAATTAGGCACGACGAGAGATACGGGAACTACAGAGGTGGCCCTCGGGAGGGATGAGCTAAAGCTTCCTCAGCGGGCGGGCTCCCGATCTCTTGGTCGAATCTTTGGGATGGGCGAGACCTCGCTGCAAATTTCGGTATTAAGGAGCAAGGAATCGCCATCTCCGTCAATTTCGGAGCTCTTCCTCTTCAACTCTTCCGCCCTCGAGGAAGGCTAACACTTTCTGATTCCAAGCGGTGATAGGCATGACCTCAACGGGTTCTTTCGGCTGACCCTCCCAGAAGAGTCTTTTGCCTTCTGTGAGAACGGAATGGGGTTGCGAACTCTGAGCTTTAGGGACCTTAGCTGGAGGCGGCAACACCTGCCCCGGTACTCGGACGTGGGTAGAAGGGGAAGAGGAAGACGTCCCCAGTTTCGGAACCTTACCCCAAGCCAAGCGGTCCTTCTCAATGGAGTCCGAAGTTTTCCTCTTCACGCTCCGGGACTTCTGAGACAATGTTTCCACCCAAGCCAAAAGCTCTCCGATGGGCTTGGTAGAGGAAGGCCCGACGGGAAATAATTTCATAGCGGAGGGAGGTGAAGGCCTCAAAGCAGCTCCAAGTAGGGGCGCGAGGAACACTTAGCCAACTCTTGCTATGACCTATCTTCGAAGTGAGACAAATTTGTAACACGAAGCATGTGAATGACCATGAGGAAATTAGGGCTGTGACCTCACTTGAAGACTATACCAAAACAAAACAATACTCACATAGATTCTCAGGGAATTGGTCAGACAGCGGAGCATCAGTGTCATCCACATCGAGAGGGTCGTACTCCCGGTCGCGACCACTAACAAAGTAACGCTCCTTCCCAGCCTACCATGAGAAGATGGAAGATCGGAAGTACCGGAGGAGCATCGGCACGCTTGGAAAAATAAAGGCCCTCGACCAGTTCCTTCACGTTAAAAGATCAAGGAGCAGAGCTATCTTTGGAACCGCAGAGGCCCTTGTCTTGAAAACCAATAGCTGACCAGGAATACCCAGTGATTGGTGGTGAGAAAGGACATACATTGGAAGTGCTGCAAACCCTTTTATAAAGGGGTGTAGAGGAAGCGAGGCCGTTGTCGAAGGCCACTTTAAAGAAGCACACCATCTTAGGCAGGCAAGTAAGAGGTTAAAACGTTGGGGACGGACAGGAACACGGAGGTATGCGGCAAAGTGGCCAATACGAGGCCAGAGTTTGCTAGATCCACGGTAAAGCATTTTGCACGGTGGACTTTAGGTATTCCGATCCCCCGGGATACTTAATCTCGTCAATTCTCCCCTTTCCCTTGTTCAAGGGAAAATGGGGCTCCCTGGAGCCTCTCGAGGTCAACTCTAGCCGGTTGGAGCCTTTGCCGATCCAGCCGTCGGAAAGCGACGAGTCACCCCGTCGCAAAATGAAGAAGCGACGGACCCATGAGAATAGCCAAGACAGAAAAAAACGCCACGAGGCGAAGTATCCTGCGCTAGAAGAAACTTTACGGAAGGTCAGAGACCGAATGTTGAAGAAAACCGAACAATGAGAAGCAAAAGAGCGTCGAATTAGGATATACGGGGTGAAAGGTATAAGATATTCTCAGAAGAAACTAAAAGAACTGGAAGAGGTGGGCGCGAAAACCGAAATGTTATCATTATCTCGTGGACATGACTAAGCCACTGGCTTGACCCGACCACAGTGACCGTGGAAGTCACACAGTACGAAATGTTATAGCCCTTGCCGCACCTGCGTACACAAGGGCTGGGGGCAAGCTTGATGGGGTTTGAAAAATAGCGCGTGACCCTTTCGCCCGGGCGAGGAAGAGGCAAGCCCGATGAAACACCGAAGCCCCCAGCACCAGCCCAGCAACTGGTCATACGCATGAGGTCAATAACATGGAGTAATGGGGAAGGCCCACATTCTTTCAATCCTCTTGAGGATCTTGTAGAAGGATGTTGATATTTCTCATCAAATCAAACTAAATCTGCTGGCAGGAAGTGGATGTTTGATGGCAGTATCATGGGAGATGGCGGATCTGACAGAGGATATTATAATGTTCTTGCATATTAAGCAGGTATCAGTAAGGCAGAAAGTATCTGTAATGGGAAGAATCAGTGTATATGGTGGGAGAAAACATACATATATATCAGGCCACCCCCACCGGTGAAAGGGACGTAACATTTGCCCTCACGATCTATCTTTCTATCGAGGGGAAGGAAGCCGGCTTAGGCATCGGAGCGGCCATGGGCGAAGCCCCTGCCGACCCTTCTTCTTTCTCGTTTTTGCAGAGGAGAGCGCTAGAGGCTTGGGGCCATTGACATCGGCTAAATTCATTGTGACCCAACATGCTCTGGCCAGGCCGGTTGAAAAAAGCATCATGATATTAGAAAATGGATGGGGTATCAAGCTAGAATGTATATATCACGGATAAGAGTTTTTAAATAATAAAGTGACCTCCAATCTCCTCGATTCACCTATTATGCGACAATCGGTGACCTTCATATCTTATCGACAACAATCCCTTATTCGCTAACGCCTTCCTAGCTCCATGATACTGGGAAAAGTTAGTATCAAAGACACTCATTGTATAGATCGACACGCATAAAAACATACGAGAAATTTAGGACTTTGTTCGTTAAAAGCTATTTCTCACTATCTTACATATAAGCTTCTCTAGGAAGCTTAGCTCTCCATTACAAACTTTTGATACAAAGAAAGTTATGGATTTTTAGATAATCCTCAAGCGAAATCTTCTATATTTATAAAACGAGATTATTTACTGTTATCAGACTATTCTTTATCTTGATTACATACGTGTCATGTTGGTCCTGATATCCAACTGCTTTTCTGCCATCTTTTTCTTCTTTTTTCTCTGGTCCATACAGTTGTCCTTCTGTCATTCTTGTCTGCCTCTTTCTCTTCTATCATGTCATCCTTCTCTTCTTATTTTTCTTCTTTATTGTCTTGTCACTTTGAAAATGTGAGCATCGGATTTCACCACATTTATTATTATTTTTGACATTTTCTCCAACTTTCTCTGAAGAAGTTACAATTATAGTGGTTGACATTTATTATCAGACCACTTAGCTGTCATTTACATTTATAGTGGCAAACATGTCCTGTCAGGCCACTTGGACAGTTGGGATTACATATTTTTCCCAAGGGTTTTCTAGCCTTCACTATCACTATTTGTCTTTTTCATGAATTTTATGGCTTCATTTTTTGTCATCTGGCTAGCTGGTAGCAACAGTTGATCCAGCTCATTGATCTTATATGTTATCATTCTTTGTCCTCTGGCTTTCCCATCACCTAGGACTATCTCGTCGATTATTGTTACACGATTAATTTGAACAATTCTTTTTCTCGGATATGTCATTCGATGACAACGCTTTTATCCCCAATGCTCTTCTTGTTTTGCCCATTGCATTTATAATACCCCCGTTTTTGGGTTTAATTTCATTTGATTAACCTTTCTTTATTTATTGTTGAATGATAGGCTTTAAGGCACATCCCAATGTCTTCATTATATATCGGACTAATAGTGAAAGAATTTTATATAATTACTTGATGACTGTCATTTTGCATAATTAGGTTCTAAGAGTGTCATTGGTATTTCTTCTAATTTGGATTCAAATAGATTGATTCGACAAAATAAATCCATGACATCTTGAATAAATAAGGGTTAATCTTTTGTGATTATTATTCTTGGGTAAATAGACTCGATTAGAGAGTGCAGTAATACCCTCACCATTAGATTGTTATAAATGGTCGGAGAAAAGTCAAATACTTTCTTTCCATATCGAACCGAATAAATAAAGAGCGTATTTATAACAGCATTTTACATTTTTCCTACGGAAAAAGAGGATATCATCGGAATTTCTCGCTTTAGAGAGGGAGTTTGTCCTTTGAGGACTGTTATCTCCATTTAGAGATTTTTGTCTTTGCAAACATTATTTTCGAGGCTTTTATCCTTTTGAAGGATAAACTCTCTCAGTACCTTTTGATATATTTTTGCTTTTAGGCAAGGATATATCTCATGTCCGTATCGTTATCGGCAATTCTTTGTTGCGACTTTTTCGAATGGGAGCGGCATATCGAAGCCTACATTTTGATGTTTTTGTCTTAGAAGAAATTTGAGGAAAGATCATCGACCTCATTATCATTTCTCCTAATTTTTCAAGGAGATTTTGTGAAATATATGATTTAGACCTTATATCATTTATATCTTTTTGTAAATTTATCACATTTTTATCAATTGAAATAAGATCCTTATAATTTTCGAAATCATATTCATTGACTAACCGTATGGGTGGCAATATCTCGCATTTCTTCGATGTTATTCGACATTCTTGCTCAAAAAGTCTGCAAGAAAATTGTCAGTACCTTTTATATGTACAATTTTAAAATTATAACAACTAAGAAGAGTTTGTCATCAGCCTTCACAGCTTGTACTCTTTTTCTTGTGTTATTTTTATAAATCCTGCGACTTGGGTATTATCGGTTCTATAATAAAGGTTTAGGTAATAAAAATATCTCAAATTTATTAATTCCTTTTATTGTGCAAGTAATTCCTTTTCATTAATGTCATAATTAATTTGATTAACTATTAAAGGTTCCAGGTATATCGACATATATATCTAAATGTTTCCAAAATTAACGCCCGATGTTATCAGAAGCATTTGTTTATAATATTAAGTATCATTTCATTAGGCAATCTTAATTTAGGCATATTTGAACATATATTTTTTAATCTTTTGACTATCATGGTATGTTTTTCATTCCATCCTGTTTGGTTTTGTTTAGTGAACAATTTTTGTAATTCTTGTCTTTCTTTAGCTAAATCTTTTATGAAATCAAAGGAGTAGTTTAAACATCCTAAAATTTTTTGTATCATTTCCTTAGTTCGTAATTCATGAGGAAAATCTTTTAATTTTCTAGCTATATGTAGTATCAATTTTATTCCCTTTGGAATCTATAATCATTCCTATAAATTCTATTTCTCTTTTTTGATTTCAACTTTCTTTTAAAATTATACCATGCTCTTCTGAGAGTCTTATAAAAATATCAAAATGTTTTCATGATCTTTTCATTATCGAAGCAGATTAACATATCATCAATGTAAACTATTATAAAAAATAAATAATCAGAGAATATTTTATCCATTTTTCTTTGGAAAACTTGAAGAGCGTTTTTCAATCCAAAAGGCATTACCATCCATTCATAATGACCTCTAGGTGTACTAAAAGTTGTAATAGGTATACTATCATTATCCATTTTTATCTGCCAAAATCCTGATTTGCAATCAAATTTACTGTAATAATTTTTTCCTCTTGCCAAGTTTATTAATATTTCCTTATTTGGGATATAATATCCATCAAATTTTGTTTTCTTATTTACTTCTTTGTAATTTATCACTATTCTTGCTTTTCCTCTTTTTATCTCACTATGTTTTCTTACCATAAAGGCATGACTACTATGTGGACTTTTACTTTCTCTTAGTAAATTCATTTGCATTAATTCATTAATTTTTATTTTAAAGTCTTCTATATCTTCCTGAGAATTTATCATCAGTTTGACTCTAATAACCTTATCAGGATCTATCATTTCTAATTTGCAGTAGATTTTTGTTTTTTCTCAATGTTTTAAAGGGTTATTACTAAAGTTTTCTTTCAATTTTTTACATGTACCTTGGACTGTTATTTTATATGTAATAGATGTATTTATCTTTTCTGTTCTCCATTTTCTGGCTTTTGTATCATAATTTATCCTAAAAGACTTTAATATTCTAGGTACTCTTATCCAGTGGTCATAAGGTGTTTTTGGTATAATAGTATTAATTGTTTGTTGATATATTGAGAATTGTTGTAAAAAGTAATTTCCTAATATAATCATCACATTCTATATTGTTGTATTGTGAGACTTTTCCTATTTTACAATTTTATTTTGAATCATTATTTCTACATTCTCTTTTTTGTTTGTAATTTTCTTTATTTCAAGTCACACCTTTTATGGATATTTTAGTATTTTCCCATTCACCCAATTAAAAGCTTTTTTAAATATTGTTATTTCGATCTGTATCTATCAATCCACATGTATATAACTTAGTTTCTAGAATTTTAACTATTATAAATACCATAGTAGAGAATGTAATTTCTTTCATTTTTGTCTTTCTAGAAAAATACATACGTCTTCATTATATATTTCTATTCCTTCTTTTGTGATCTTATATTTATCTAATATGTCACAAAACTATTTAAGCCAAAGCAGAAAATTCTAATTTATGAAAAATGGTAAAATGGTAATTTTGGTAAAATCGAAATTTTCTAGATCTTGGATGACAAAAGCGGACTTCAGATTTGGAATAGTCTCGTAATCTACTTCTGCCGTCGAATTTCGTCGAATTCTAAGGCGTTTTCCCGGGCAGGGTGTCGGGTGCCGTAAAATGGCTAATGAAAGACATGTGATGTGACAAAAGTCGCATGCCACATGTCTTGCATGTGACACATGTCGCATGATTAGTGAGATGATGGAAATGAATGGGCAGGTGAAGTAAAGTGTCAAAATCAAAACTTAAAAAGACATGGATGAAATTATTGGAAAGTTAAATGAATAGAATGAAAATAGAATAGTCTTCATCTTCTACAATTTGAAGAACCGTCGTCTGATTAGGTTGTGGATTTCAGTTTTAGAGAGAGAAAAAGCTACTTCTCTCTAGATTTCTAGGCGTTCGGACGGTCGGTTATCGACCAGGCAAAATAAGAGTTATTCTCTGTGACAAGGGCTTCTGGCGTGGGCGCCCGTTTTTGTGGAGTTCAGGCAATAGAGGTAGGAATCTTCATAACAGTTTATTCTTTGACTAAGAACCATTTTATGGATGGGGATTTGTTGAGGCACGAAGAATTTGTGTTACTCGATCTCAAATCTTTGAAGCGAGTGGAGAAAATCCCACTTGTGTGGCGGGTGAGCAGGGCGACCGAGGTTTTCACTTCATTCACGTGGTGTGTTGTGTGATTTTTGTGTTGTTGAGTGATTTAAAATGAATTTCTTGGATTTGTTATTAGCCCATGTGAGCTAATTTTGGTGTTATTGATTGTGAATTGAATAATATGAATTATGTGAATTAATTATGTTAATATATGTATGTAAAATATATTAGCATGAGTATTTTGAAAATGACATTATGTATTTCATATGCACTGGGGCACCTTAGAATGATAGGTGAAGTGCGTGGCGTGAAAGAATCGCAGCGATGTTTTTATTGCGTTCGAACTTGGCGTGTGTGAAGGAGTCGGTGAGGACTCGAGACATGGGATTAGGCGTAGACGTTGAGTGGATCATTGCTGTTTTCTTGAGTGTGTTTGTTTTCCATGACATGTCTTGCTTAGGTGGGGAGTAACCCATGTAGAAATTATCACTCTTGGCGTGCTGTGCTTGTCGAGAGATCACTATTTCAAGTACAGGGAATGTTCGGGAAGAAGGTGCTCATTAAAGGACGCTTTTGAGAAGAAAGCCGGGTTGTGGCTTTGATTTCGTTTTTGTAAAACATGTATTATAATTCTTAATTTTAATATATGTTTGTATTAAGAGCGATGTAACAACTCTTGAACTATGGTGATATAGTTGGTTTAAATGTTTTAGTATTGATCGTAGAACAGTGGCCATTTTACTCGCACATGGACCCGGTGTGAATTCGTTTGTAAATTTTGGGACATGTTGTACTTTGGTAGAGAGCTCCCGTGCAAGGGACTACGCACGATTTCGTGGTGGTGTCGGGTTACCCGACGCATTCACGAGAAAGTATTCCCGCGGAGTTGGGTTGTCAACGGGACCCCCGAGAATGGGGCGTCACAATTTCCTAAGAGAATATCATAATGTCCATTTCCTTGCATTCTGTTATCTTTATAGCAATCTACTAGAAATGTTATTCCTTATGTCTTATAGAGTTACTTTAAGTGCGTTAATGTTGACCATCATAATTTTTTATAAACATTCGGACTTGTTATATTTCTATCATTTACATATCCAACTTGGATATGATTACTACTAGCTCTGTGTCACATTAAAATTTTGTTTCTTGACTTCTCCTTTCTCTATTGTAATAATTTCCTTTTTTATTAGGAAGGTGAATGTGCCTTTTCTCTTATTATTCAGAGCTTGTTATGCTTGTGTGTGTTTACTACTATTTCCTATCAAGGAATTTTCTCTAAATATGGGTAAATCAATTCTTTGTATACTATTTTCTTCAGGAATATAATCTTAAAGACTTAAAATGTAATTTGCAGTATCTCTATTCTATCTAACTTTTGAGGTTCTATTATTTCTACAATTTCTCTACATTCATCACTAATTTCTATAAAGGGTTTGTCTTGCTAAATTCTTCCATGTCCCGAGTTTGATAGTGTATATAAAGCACTATAATACATTGTCATTACATTATTTCCTTCTTTCATAAAGTCATTTCTTAAAAATTTGAAATATAAGCTTAGACTGTTATCAAAGTCTTTGTCTCCTAAATTAATGTTATATTTTGGGTAACATGTGAACATTAATTTTGTGTAGGCTAAATTGCCCTGGATACTTCCTAAGTGGCTTTCATGTGTTTGTATTAGTTTCTTATCATGTAAACTTAGTACTATTGGTGTATTTAGATTTTCAAGGAATAATGATTTTATTATTATTTGTACTCCTGCTAAGTATACATACTTTATTTTTTCTCTTATTTTGTCATTTTTTATCTTGCTTAATGTTTCATTTATAGTTTCTTTTGTCAGTAAATTAAGCTTTATATTCCCTTTAACTTTGTTGATTGTTATACTTCTTTCTATTTTTTTGTATTCATGGATTGTGTGTATTTCCACTATGCATATATCTTTTATTTAAGTAAGCAATAATTCTTCTCATGGGACACTAGATCAAAGTTTAAATTAAGGATTTTCTATAATTTTATTATCAAAAGTGCTTTTCATTCTATATCCTTCTTGATCTTCCTTAGCACTAATAACTTCAAATTCGAAATGTCATCTTCACTAATTCATCTCTTTGCTAATTATCGACTTTGCTGAAATTGTTGTCATTTTCGCTATAAATACTACTCATTTCACTATCAAAACTTAGGATACTTTCTAAATCTTATTCCTTATTTTCTCCCCATAGGATAAATGTCTTTTCTCTTTCCGACATTCATTGTTGTAATGCTCTGTTCTCACGTTTCAACATTTACAACTTCTTTTATCTTTTGATGTATTTATAGCCAACACACTTTTCCTTTTGTAATTAAATTTTTTCTTATAGTATTTTTAAATGGTTTCTCCATTTTTCCTAAGTTTTATATTTTGTAAATTTCTTTCTTGGCTTTCCTAATTGTCTTTTAAATTTTATTTTTCTATACTCCTTACACCCCCATTTTCCTGGGATGTTATCTATCTTATCACAAAATATTTTTTCTCCATGTTTTGCACCTTTTACAACATACCTTTGTGAAGGAATAATCAGCGGAAGCAAGAATCATCATGTGATTTAGGATATTCAATTTAATTATTAAACTAATATAACCAGTCAGATCGTACCTTGTGGATTTGCGAGTATGCACACGAACACGGATCTTCAAACTATCCTTGAGGTGATGGAGCAGCGTGTGGGCGCTTGAATCACTAAGAAATGATTTCTTTTCTATGGCTATTCTCTCAAGCCCAATTAGTTAGGATCTGAGGTTGTATTATCTTTTCTATTTATAGAGTCTAAATACTATAATACTTAATATACATTTGAGCCTCACGCATATTAGGGCCGAGTCCATGTGAACCCATTTAGTGTTTTAAACAACTTGGACTTGCTTGTATAGCAAAAATCCAACAATCTCCCACTTGCTATAAAAACAAGTTCGGGTTCTTTCTTGTAAACTGTGATATCATGCTCCACCATTTGTCCTGAGTTAGTTTGGGGATCCTACGGTTATCATTAATCAAGACTCCTCATAATTGCCAAGCAATTCTCTAATCGTGCTAAGCTACTAAAGCCCATAATTGAACTCCGAGATTAATAATATTAAATATTAATATTATTTTCTCCTTTGTAAAATATCAATAATTAATTAATAAGATTTTCTATCAATCAATCAATTATTTATTCTCTTGATTTATCAGTTTCTCTAATGGATAAAATGCGTGGCCAGGTGACTAACATCAAGTCTTGAAACATAGGATATTTCATACAAATTCCATATTGTTTATTTCATAAATGCAGAGCTATTAAATAATCTTGCTCCCCGAATCATCGGAATGTTAATTCGATCAAATATAGACCTCACTTATTGACAACTTAAAAACATTAATCATTTAAATACCTATCTATAATAACTAAGGATTAAGAGAAGAATAATAGCAGAAATATTGCTTGAGATTTATTTCCTTTTCTGAAATTTAACCTTTAATAAATCTCACTTTGATCCTATCAATGTAAGCATAATTTGCACCAATATTTTATAATAACCAAGACAAAATTATTTTATAAAATATTGCAGTCTAAATAAAGCGTCCAACTTTGTTTAATGATTGTGATCTTATTCATTAATTATGAGAACCTATGATCATGTCTTCTATGAACGTATTCATATGATCATATACTCACATAATTGTCAGGACCTTATACGCCAAAATATCGATTATTGCACAATAATATGAATAATACCTCGTATTGTATTAAGCTTAAACTGGAAAATATAATAACACATACGCCTTGTTCTAAAAAAACACAAATAAACTCACCCTTGCTTAAAACAGAATGCAGTAAGACTCTTAACACCCATATAATCTACTTGTTTCTCAAAAACCGAAATAGGTAGTGTCTTTGTAAATGGGTCTACTAAATTTTCCTATGATTTTATTTTAGTAACCACTGTATCTCCTCTACATTGATATCGAATCAAATGTGCACTTTCTCTCTATGCGTTTACTGTTTCTTGTGATACCTCGGTTCCTTGCAGGTATTACTCTGGCTCCACTATTATCACGATAAAGGGTAATGATGTCACGCACTTTGTATCGCCGAAGATCCATAGGAACTTCTTCAATATCTTGCTTCTTTTAATACGCCGGAGCGTCACATACTCGGCTTAGTTATGGGTCGACAACGCCAAGTTTATGACACTCCTCGACAAATGGCTCCACGGCTGAGTAGTAAACACATATCAGGAAGTTGATTTTCTTGAATCAATATCCCCTTGGAAATCTAAGTCTGTATAACCAATAGTTTCCAGACTCCCACTGGAATATACTAGCATATAATCTCTTGTTCTCATTAAATATTTGAGAATATGCTTCACTACAATCCAATGTTCTTCTCCTGGATTGGATTGTCTGGAAGCTAACTATTCTCCTCATTAGCGAGATATACGGCAGTACAACAACATGGCATCGTAGGACTACCTCTCTGCCCAGAAGCAAAGGTATCCTACTCATACGTTATTTTTGCTCGAGAGTTTTGGTGATTGCTCCTTAGAAAGATGAACTCCATGCACGAAGGAGTAAAGTTCCCTTCTTGGAATTTTCCATCTTTTTGAACCTAGCTAAATTTTATCTATATATAAAGCTTGAGATAATGCTGACACCTTATTCTTAGGTCTCGTGAAGTTTGATTCCAAGAATATAGTTGGCTTCTCCCCGAATCTTTCATATTAAATTGCTTTTGCAGCCATCCTTTTACATGATAACACCTATATGGATTTAGATTGGTAAATGTCATCTACGTAAAGGACTAGGAAAACTACTTTTGTACCTTGGGATCCTTTTGTAAACACAAGGTTCATCAGGACTTTTCTCAAAACCATATAAAGTTATGGCTTGATCAAACCTAATGTTCCATGTTCTGGATGCTTGCTTTAGTCCATAAATGGACCTTTGCAACTTACATGCCATGTGTTCTTGCCCTCTAGCTATGAACCCTTAAGTTTCTTTGCATGTAGATGTCCTCTTCTAAATTGCCATTTAAAAATGCTGTTTTGACATCCATCTGCCAAATCTCGTAATCTAGACTTGCAGCTACAACTAAAAGAATCCGGATGGATTTAAGCATGGCTACTGGCGAAAAGGTTTCTTCATAATCTATCCCCTCTTTTTGGGTATAACCTTTTGCCACCAATCTAGCTTTGAAGGTTTGCGCCCATCCCAGTCGTCTTTTTACTGCTTTGTAGATCCACTTACACCCTATAGGTTTTTACCCCATTGGGTGCCTCATAGAACTAGGCGAGTTAAGAATACATAGACTCCATCTCACGGTCCATGGCTTTGAGCCACTCCACGTACATCAACATCCTCGGTGCTTCTTTGTCATTTCACAGGATCCTCTTGCGCTATCAATGGTTGCTAGCTTGAGTGGTCGCCCTAACGAAGAGATATCTCGATGGTTTTGCGTGTCGTTCTCCGCTACGTTGACTCCACTAGTTGTGGTTCTACGGAAGATCCTCTTAATCATTTGAATTTGATTTTAAGTTGTCTGGTTCCACTTGTATATCTAGCGTTGTTCTACTATTGGTTCCTCGTGCTTGTTCACCTTCGAGTATATTTTCATTCCCTACATTGAACACGCATTGGAAACAATGGCATGATATGGAATCCAAGTCGGGTGGTTTAGGCGATTCTTGGTGAGTCTGACCTCTTAAGATTACCTTACTCTTGGGCTTAATTGTTTATAGTCTTCCTCGAAGGAATTTTGCGTTAGTGCTCACTATAACTTTCTTCTCTGAGGAACTATAAAGGTCCACACCTCGTTCATTTTAGAACATCCAATAAACAAACATACTTGATGCAGATTCTAACTTATGTGGTTCCTTTCTCAAGACATGTGCGAGCACAGAGATCACGAATATGGGTTTAAACTGGAAACTACGCCGGTTCACAGGTCGGTGGGTGTCTTAGAAACCGACTTAGAAGGAATCAAGCTCAATAAGTATGTAGCAATCTCTAAGGCAAATCCCCAAAAAGATATTGGTAGAGATGAATAACTAAGCATCGATCTCACCATGTCTAAGAGAGTTCTATTTCTCCTTTCTGCAACTCCATTTCTTCGGTGTTCAGTGACTTGATTTGTGAAACTATCCCCTCTTGAGTTAAGCGAAACTTAAACTCTCTAAATAGGTATTCATTGCCTCGATCAGATCGAAGTTGTTTGATATGGACACCTAATTGCTTTTCTGCCTCAACCTTATATTATCGAAATTTATCAAAAGTTTTAGACTTTTGGGGCATTAGGTAAACAAAACCATATCTTGAGTAGTCATACGCCAAAGTGACAAAATACTTATACACCTGCGGCAGACACGCGTGGGCCGCATACATCAGTATGCACCAATTCTAGCGGTTTGGTTACGTGATATCCTTTGGCCTTGAAGGGCCTCTTGGTCATTACAGCTAAGCAGTTACACATTGATATAGGTTCAAATGCTAGAAATTTAATATCCCACTTTTCACCAAACCATATATCCTATTAAAGTTAATATGACCCTAATCGCAAATGCCAAAGGTAAGTTTCATTTGATACTTTCCTTTTTCTTGGCAAGGTGATTATGTTCATTCATAATTTCAATGGCATTTATATCATATAATGAGGGACTTAAAAATAAAGATTGACCATAAGATCAACTGGAACAAATAAGAAGATTTACTTCTTATTGAGCGAGAATTAAGCATCTTGTCAAGCGTGTTCGACTAAACAAGCGCGAGAAACCAAATTTCTCTTGAAATCCGGAGCAAATAAACAATCTTCTAAACATAAAGTCCTATTATTCTCCAAAAATAAAACAATTGGTCCTATGGCCTTTACAGAGATTAGCTCTCTGTTCCCAAGTTTCAAGTATCTTTGTCCTTCTTCAATAGACGTGCTATGTTTGAACCATTGCAAAGTATGAACATGATTAGTGTCTTCGAATCGTGATCATTCATCATTAAAATTATCCACCATGACCTTAACAGCAAGTAAATCACCCGTACACGGCTTGGGTGGCCTTTTGACAATTATATTTCCCGGTGTCCTTTATGTTCACACTTGAAGCACTTGCCTTTGGCTTCTTCATTGCGTCTGATTTGGTAGTGGTATCAACGCCTTTTTTTTTCTTGTTTTTTCCACCCTTAGGTTTCCTTTAGGTTTAATAGAACCCTACGCCAAAATTGATGTTACTGGCTCTTTGAGAGGCATTCGGCACTCTGAGCTCATGCATCAATTGGCTGAGTCAGATCCATCTTATGCATATTGTAATTGACTTTGAACTGATTGAAATGTTTAGGCAGTGATTGCAAGATGAGATCTATCTTCATCTCCTTTTGAATTTTTACCCCCATCACTTTCGCTCGACTGATATGTGAAATCATTGCCAAACAATGATCCTTCACACATCCACCAGTATACGTGTGTTAATCAGTGATGACAACGTCTCAGGCAGTACTTTTAGCAAACATCAGCCGAGTCTAGAGCATTTCTACTCCACTGTCGAGAGGTGTTATTTGCTGCCTTTAATGACCCACAACACTGGCAAGAATATAACACCGAAGTGAAGTGTTTGCATTCTCCCAAGTCGCATGTTACATTTTGTTATATCATTACTTTTTGACTTAGGGATGCATTGGCTTAGGGGTATCGGGATAAACTTGATTTTCGTAATCGAACGATGTATAAGTTAGTTTTCCAGTCTTGAAAGTTTTTTTTCCATGTGGTTTTGATTCAAAATCATAAATTTAGAGGGTTGAAATGTAACATCCGAAATATACCCTAAACGGTTTTCGGACTTGTTTAGGGTATATTAAAAGCTAAATATAATTTCGGGAAATAAAAGCGAGGGCCGGAATTAATAATAAAGTAAGGGTAAATATGTTTACCACTTGAGGACTAGTGGTCATAAAAGAGGAGGGGAAAGACTAGGGGTTAATATATGAAATGTTTAAAAAATGAAATGTAAATAGAAGAAGTTATGGGATTAAAAGCAAATAGAGAAAGTTTGAATAGAAATAAGAGAGAAATGGGGGGACAAATTGCAAAAAATGAAAAGTTAAAAGCAAAAATGGGTTTTTGACTTGGCCAAACATGGCCTTAACAAAACATGGGATTTAAGACCAAAAATTGGTCTCATTTGGAGGAAAAACAAGCCCGTAGGGAGGAGAGGAAGAGAAAGAGAAGAAGAAGAGAAGAGGAAGAGGAAGAGAAGAAGAAGAAGAGAGGGAAGAAGATGGAGGAGCAAAAGGTATGGATTTCTAGTATGGATTTCTATGATTTTTTTAGTATGGAAGTCTAGTTTTATTTTGGAAAAGTATGGATTCCATTTTGTCTAGACATGGAACCAACCTTGCGTATGAATTCTAGTATGGATCATATAGATTTGTATGATTATTATCTTGCACCCCGAACCTAGGGTTTTGCTAGGATTTCATCTAAACCAATAATTATGGAAAGTAAAGTGGATAAAACCTTAAAAGAGTACAAGAAGCATATGAAATCCTCTCTCTTTGAGGATGGCTTCATGATTCAATGGCAAATGTTGGAGTTAGGGTTTAGAATAAGCCCTTTAATCTACATGTTAGGGTTATGTATGGTTGGATCCATATTATAGTGGGTTTGAGTAATTCATGATAGATTTTGAAATAAGATAGAAAGTAGTAGAAAGAGGATTTGATAGAAAAGAGATTACAAGATGCATAGTAAATGGTTTTGAGTGTATTTGAAGTATAGAGTTGGGTGGGTAAGAAAAATATGGAAAAAGTGGAAGGCACATTAGAGCAAAATTCAGGCACATGTCTTGGTACATACTAATTGCCTGTTCTATTTCGACCAGTTTTCGTATTTTAGCCATAACTTGCTCATTTCTTATCCGATTTGAGTGATTCAAGTTGCTGGTTAAAATAGACTTCAAGGAGAACCAAATATCCTCAATAGGTACCTTAAAATTCTGCCTCTAAGTGGCCCAGAAATTCACTCAAAGTGGGACCATTATTGCAATAGAGTCTGCTTCCGATTTTGATCATAAAGTAGTCCGGGTTGTTTAGACGTAACTTGAGTTTGGTGCTCCGATTTAGGTGATTCCAGTTGGAGAGAACTATAACACCTTAGATTTAAATGAGTACCAAGAACCAGTGTCAATATGGAATAGGCACTGGAAAATGAATATTACAAACTGTGCTTAGTGTCGTTAAACCGACTAGTTGACATGAAAATGTCATAACTTTAGTTTGGATACTTCAATTGAATAGTTCCAATTTATGAGTAAAGTAGATTCATAGGAATAAGAATATATGAATGGTAATGTGAATACATAGACTTCATACTGTACAGAGTATATGAAATGCCATATGGAATGGGCATGAAACATGAACATGAACACAGTGTGATAGAAAGTAGAACTTATATGGGATCTTTGGAGTTTGGTATATGGATTCTTGTATGGAATTTGTAGGATCCTTGGTTTATATAGAATATGTGTGGAGTTATAGGATTTGCACCTTGGTATCAGGGTTCTTCCCTCTTTGATTTGTGGTTTTTGGTTTTGTGTATCAGAACTTGGTACGCCAAAGCACCACATGGACTTTGTTAGAGTTTAGTATGGTTTTGAGTATGGAAATTAAGTGTCTTATGGTTTGTATGGATGGTTATGGGTTGTGTGAATTTGTGGACTTTTATGAAATCCCTTATTAGCTAAGTTCAGGATAGAAATACTAATGTATAGAATCTACTGAGGATGGATTGTAGAATTTATATGGATATGGAAGTTTGGTTTATTCCTACTTTTAGGGTGATTTGGGGATTAGGTGTAGGATGGTTTATGCCGTGTGTTTGGCATGTTTGATACAATATTGAGCTTATAATAAGTCCGAAAATGACAAAGGCATTAGGCTCTTTGTGCTATTGCAGTGCTGCAAGTTGCTGATTTTCTTCACGACTACTGACTTGCATAACTCCTTCGTTAGGACTTCGTTTTGTGTGTTCTAGGACTCTATGGAAAGCCCTTTGAGTCTAGAATCCATCCATGTATAGCTTGATACAGTATTGAGCTTATAATAAGTCCGAAAATGACAAAAGACAGTAGCTGCTGCTGCTATTGCAGGTGCTGCAAGTTGCTGATTTTCTTCACGACACAACTTGCATAACTCGCCGTTTAGGACTCCCGTTTGGGTGTTCTTGGACTCTGTAAATCCCTTTGAGTCTAAAATCCATCCATATATAGCTTGATATAATATTGATCTTATAATACACCTGAAAATGACTATAGTAAGCTACGCTCTTCTTTGCGAGGTGCGCAAGTGCGATTTCTTCATAGCTTGCAATTTGCACTAACTCATTCGATTAGGACTCCGTTATGGGTATTCTTGGATTCTATGGAAGATCATCGAGTCTAGAATCTAACCATATGCTATTTAATGGCATTTGGTGCTTATCTTGTCCTGAAAATTGGTGTTGTACCAAGAGTATACTAATCGCTTGGTTAAAGTTAATTAGGAATACATGGTAGAAATGATGTAGATATAGACAATAGCAATATATGTAGATTTGATATGTAAAGGAGTATAGATAAGAAAGTACTACAGGTATCAAAGGGAAGAGTCTACATTACTATTACTCCCTACGGGAGATAGAACTGATCGATAAAACGAAAAACATACAAGTATAGGAATGTATAGGTATAGGTCATAAGATATGATAGTCAGATGAAGTACATGAAGATATAAGTTAACAAGATATAAGATGTTACAAGTAGAGGGACATGATATGAATATAGGTATATGATGAATATATGATTGTCATACATAAGCGAATAGATGGAACATATTAAAGGAACACATGAATGAGTAAGCATACATGATAGAAATATAGAAAGTACATGAATAGCTAAATCATGATAGAAAAGCATAAAGGATATGATGCATAAATGATATAAAGGGATATGAATAGATAAAGATATATATGAATATATATATGAATATAAGAGTGCATAGATGCATTCACTGATATATGATAGGATTACATATATATGATACGAAGACAAAACTAAATGATAGAAAAAGATATGAATATACGTATTGTAAATAAATATGAGAACAACAGTACGAAACTAAGAAATATGTGAAGGTATTACAGACGAAATAAATAATAGTGTATATCTCATCAGCATACATGATAACAATAGTTATTCATGTAGATGAGATATGTACAGAAAATGTAATAAAATAGATTATGCCTTAGAACACAGTAGAGGGATAGATTGTCGTCTTTTATTAAAGGGAAAAATAAGTCTGACATGCGATCAGTTGGCCTCGTTTGGCTCATTACGGCGCCTTCGGGCCCTTATAGATGGTGTTGAATGCCAAATTACAATGATAACCGCGCCTTCGGGCGGCCCTTATAGATGGTCATTGTCTCGCCTGATGATACGCGGCGCCCGGGCCATATAGACCACTGTTTCGCACAGTGAGTACAACACCTTCGGGCCCTTATAGTTTCCTTTATCCACTTCTAAGGTTTATGCAGACATGAAACATGAAACATAAAACAAATGATTTGCATATGACATGTGAAAAGATATTATATGATCTGAGAAGCATAGCACTGCTATGTGATGATAAGTTCTGTAACATGAGATTATACGATCTGACATGATATATAAAAATGTATAAGAATGTAAAATGATCTGAAAAGTTAATATGAATATAGTATATAGAAAGTACAAAGTACAGTACACGAAAAGTATATGAACAAGTACAGTACATGAAAGGGAAAGTAATATAGAAAGTATAACGGGGAAAACAATATGAAAAATAGTACATAGACGATTACATGAATCTGATTATATGATAACATTACATGATAGTGATTACATAGAAAATAGAACATAACAAGCGGTATAATATATAACCATGAAAGTAATATATGTATACGAATATGACATACGAGAATAGGATATGTAATATGAGCGAACTAGAAGAGATTAAATCGAATGATAAGTCTTGGGAATAGAAATAAATGATATGAAGGTAATATGTCAAGCGTCACATGATAGAAGTATCACGTTATATGAAAATAAGATAAGTGTATTTGTTGAGGCGATCATAGTTATTAGTCGTCCACATGTATGTTCCCACTAGCGTAAAACAGCGCGGGATTTTAATCAGGTGTAGGTACGGCGAAGACGAGGATAGAGACGGGACGTCGTCGGTGAAGCGAGCTGACTGAGGAGATAGAGTGCTTTCGCACTTGCTTCCGCAATCTCTGTATTTTTGAATAGGTATAAGCTTTGTTTATTGAGAAGTAATGGGACTCGGTGTATAGAACATGAATACCACTATGGTGGTATGTATAATGTATATGTAAAAGAATTTTTTTTATTATTACAGAAATTGTGCATATGAATGAGAAAACAGGTACAGGTGTTAGCTTTGAGAAAGAAAATGTTAGAGTCCAGTCCCAGAAGTGCTTGACACCCTGCTTGACACCCCCGTCGGGTGCTAGGGTTAGGCGTCACATGAAAGATACCATTTTGAAAAAAAAAAAAAAAAAAAAAAAAAAAAAAAAAAATATATATATATATATATATATATATATATATATATATATATATATATATATATATATATATATATATATACATTAATACTAATATTAACTTGTATGTTATCTGATAAACATATATTTAGTAAATCAAAAACAAAAATATATTTCTTGTTTATTGTAAACAATAATTTAGTTTCCATAATAAATGCTCACAGTGGGCAAGACATTTATAACAAACTAAAACTTGATCATAAAATGAATAGTATCCAACTAAGTCAGGTCCCAAAAAAAAAAGAGTCATTCTGAACTACTTACATCCGATCTTAGATAGAAATATTACCAGATAATACAGCTTTCATTTCAATCATTGTTCCTTATGACCCATAATAATATTATTAGAGCCTCGTTGGGAGGTTAATAAAATTATAAGTAGTTTTTTTGAATCCTTGTTTAATTTTAAAATTTTCTTAATCTCTAAGAGTTAGGTGGTGGATCGGTGATCTAATTAAGATTTTAAAATTATTTAGAGTCAAATCCAGCTAACACTCAATCCTTGATTATCAGGTAAACTACATGACCATTTTATTATTTGGACCCACAAGCAAAAGGATTTTCATAATTATATTTATCTACATTTAAAAAATCAAAAATTTAATTATGCACATGTATATCATTGATGCAAAGATAATATATAGCACCACCTAATAGTCTATATGTCTGTTATCACAACTAAAGCATGTTACCAAATATAATTTAGTATCCATGAATAAAAAAATATATGAATAAATATAAAAGCCCAATCCATGGTTTTCCTGAAAAAAAAAAAAACACAAGCCCGATAAAACTTGAGCCACTTGTCATTAATCAGTCCGACTTTGGTCGGCCCAGTCCATTTGGGTTCAATTTACACAGGCCAGAGCTAAAGTGAAGAGATTTGAGTTAAAACTGGCTACAAACATCTGACATGAAACCTAGTAGTCAAGCCATCATCGTGTCTTTTGCCAGAAACAGAGCCACCATAGAAGCTCAGCGATACGGGGAGGAAGTTTACAAAATGCGGCAGCAAAACCTCTCCATGAGCTCTCACGCTTGGCCTGAGTGGAGGGGCGTGAAGCCCGCGCAGCGGCCAGCTTGTGAGGGCGCGTGGGCGCGTCGGTGGTGGTTGCGAGGATTGGGAAATTCCGGATATATCGGCCAGATATATCGGCGATATATCGGATGTCGGAGGAAAGCTTGTCCAAACGATTTTGTCGGAAAAATCGTTCACGGGGAAAACCAATATCGGAGAATACTTCGGCGATGTTCGCGAAATATCAGTTTTGACGAAATATCGGTGAAATATCGGCGATTGGGAGACCGCATAGCGTGGAAATTTTTGGTTTTTTAAGGATATCGGCGATATGCTCCGAATATCGGTAAAATATCGGAGATATATCGGAAATATCGGTAAATATCGAATGCTCCCGAGATATATCGGGATATATCGGGATATATCGGAAATATATGCAAATGACCAGATTTGAAATTTTAACTTGATCTAGCGGTTATGGATTGATCGAGCGGTTTTTAAAGAAGATCGCGGTCGTATTTGCATCAAAATTCTAAATCAAGCGGCTATAATTAAATTACAAATATTTTTGAGCCATCAATGGTTATTTTGACCTCAAAAAAATCTATAAATGACTCTAAAATCCATTAATTTGATGCAATTCTCTACACCCGATATTCAATCTTCATTTCACTCTAAAATTTTCTTTGTGTGATATCTCTTAAATAACTATATATTAATTTAATTTGATAGTTTATATAGTTATTTCATATTTTAAATTGAATTAATTTAATATATATTAATAAATTAACATTTCATGTTCGTTAATTTTTAAAATCAAGTTATATATTAGTTAATATCGTATATGCATATTATAAATTTATAGTATTATATGAAGTTTTCATATTTTAAATTAGTTTAATTTAGTAATAATATATTAATAAATTAATTTTTCATGTTAGTTGATATTTGAAAGCGAGCATGGATGAATTCAATTTCCTATCAATGGAGAAGTTGTAGATACAAATCAAGACATTTATTCATGACATGTTCGATCTTATAATCAATATTATCGGAACACCATGTCTTGGTATGAGTATTGTCATTACCAAGATTTGATCTATCCATCAAATGTTACAATTGAGTCACATCAATCTTCATTTTGATTTTAAAAACTCATTGCAATGTATATATTTGACTATTAATGTCATTTTTACACTTTTAGAAAATATTTTTATGAATTTCAAAGTATTTTTATTAATTTTCGATATATCGATATTCATAAAAAAATATCCACCGATATATCTCCGATATATCCGATATATCCATAAAATGCAAGTACCGATATATCCATCGAAACCGATATTTTCAACCTTGGTGGTTAGGCCTGAAATTTATACGAAAGCGTGTACGCGTGTCGTCTCTTCCTTGCGCTTCTTAGGTAGCCATTTGTCATTGGATGTCTGTAACCTCAGCGAAGCCTTAATGATTTCGCGTGTGCAGTGTTCTCTCTGGGTTCTTCTTAACTTCTTAACCACATTTCTTCATTAGTCTTCAAAATTTTACAAAAAATAATCCTATACCCTAATAAAAAGGGTGTCTGAGAATTCCTAGATGATGGAGAAAATAAATCGAGAAGCGATCTTATGATTAGGCCCCTTATTCTGAACCGATGAAATAAACGAAAACTTTACCATGGATTGAAGAGGCAAACCCTGATTATTCGATAACCATCCATAAACAAAAATCATATTAAACATGCAAACATGCGGGAGATCCAACAAATATAGAAAACCTAGGTGCCATATTGCTAAATCAAACACCAAAATCCATGAAATTGTTTAGATCAAATTGAAAATTTAATCACAGGGAGCTCGTACCAATTGAAGGAATAATCGGTGGAAGCAGAGAATCCATGTATGATTTAGGATATCGATTTAATTACTAAACTAATATAGCAGTCGGATGTTACCTTGTGGATTGCGATATACACACAAGAATGCGAGATCTTCAACTATCCTCGAGGTGATGGAGCAGCATGTGGGCGCTTGAATCACTAAGAAATGATTTCTTTTCTCTGGCTATTCTCTAAAACTAATTCATATTCAAATCTAGGGTTATATTATCTTTTTCTATTTATAGAGTACAAACCCTAGAATACTTAATAGCCATTTGGGCCTCCACACCTTAGGACCCAAGTCCATGTGTGAACCCATTTAGTGTTTTAAACAACTTGGACTTGCTTCTATAGCAAAAATCCAACACTTTGGGTGCATAATTCTGTCAATCTTTTCTTTAAAAATTCTATTCTAGCTCCTAAAGTATCAGCATTTTACGTTTTCATTTTTTCATATTCTTCTTGGAAATAATTACTCAATTTTCCTGATAATTTCTCATAATATGTATTTACTTGGGTGTCATATTCATATGCTATCAAATGCATCATAATACCATTTTCTAAATTCACATGTATATTCATATATATTTCATCTTACAGATTTGTAATTGTGATAGCTTATTCCTAGCTTCTCTTATATATTTTCTTCTTTGTTCTATACTATCTGTCATCCATATTTCTCCTAAAAATTCATTTACTAAATATCTAACAAAAGTATCTACACCTTCAAATATACTACTTTCAAAGGCTATAGTAGTGTAATTTATCCACGGTGAAACTAGGGGCTGATAATCCTTCCTGTTTCTAACACATCTTGTTAATGTTCCTATCATTATTTGGGTTTTTGTATTATTATCCCAACTTGTTCCTTGTGTCATAAAATATAATGTCATTGCTTGAGACCATTTGTTTAATACTGTTTTAACATCTTTTTGACAATTTATATCTAGATATACTCTTGTATTTCCTAATTGTTCTATTTTTGTTTCTCTTGGTTCATATTTAGGCATTCGGTATTGTTTTTCAAATGTATTTGGGTGCTCTTCTTTTATTTTACTAGGTCCTCCCACCATGTCTATAGGATTATTCTCTTTTGTTTTTCGTCTAAATTCATTCTCTGTATTTCTATCATTATATCCTCAATTTCACTATTACTTATTTGAATCATTCCTTTATAGTTTCTTCTTCTATTATTTGTTTTCCTTCTCTTATTTTTCTTTTCTTTTATAATTCTAAATATTGTTCTAACAACTTTCATCTAGGCTTCCTTTTTCAATGTCTTCTCTTTTTATTGTTCTTCCGGTATATTTTCTAAATATAATTTGTTCTACCATCTTTCCAATTGTTCCTTTTACATATTTTGAATATTTTCCTATGTTAATAAGGGTATTTTGTTGTATTTCTATGTTTATCAACCTATTTTCTAATTTATTTATTTTTTCTTCGATTTTTTCTAATATGTTATCAATTCTTTTTATAGCTTTTAATATTTCTTCCATTAATATTTCTACTTTTTTAGATTCCATTTTATTTAGGTTTTTTAATTCTATTTTTCACAAATTTCTTCCAATCTTTATATAATCCGTATTCTTTAATTCTTATTTTATCTTTTGGAATTAAGTTTTTTATTTCTCTTTGTATTAGATTTTTAATTGTTATTGGATGTTTCTCAATTTCTACAGAGTTTTATTTTTTCTATTACTCTTCTTGTTGTTTATGGATCTAGATTAACTTTAAAGGGTAAGTATTCATTGTAATTATTTACTATGTCAGGTATTATTGTATTTGTAAGTTCTATATATATATTTCTGGATCAGCTTTTATAGAGAGGTAAACTAGTTTCTAAACATTCCATAACCATTTGTATATTGTATTTTATTTGTTCCATTTCTTATTTGGTAAATTCTTTTACATAAATTATGTCTTTTTTTAAAATGCTTATCTATTGATTTTGTACAAACAATTTTATTGTCATTTCACTCATATTTCTATACTTGGACTCATTATATTTAAATTACTATAAATATTTCATATATCTTCTTCTTGATTATAGGCTTCTTGAATATCGTTATTGTCATCTGATTTAAAACTAAAAATCATTTATCATTAAGTATATTTTTGTTCTTAATTTTCTATTTTGGCTTTATTAGTATTTCTTCTTTCATTTTGTAGGGGAGATTTAATTGTATTATTATGTTGATTCTTCTAAGAGATATTTGAGGTTTAGAGATATACGAGTGTTTTTAATATCCGATCATTTATTAAAATTCAATTTATAATAAGTTAAAGCTTCTATTAATACTATGTCATTAGGATCATAATCATCTTTTTCTCCTATTATCTTCATAATTTAATCCTTGTTTTAGATTTTTTGTTATCAATTAAACTTGAAATTTTATTATGTGATCAATTAGTTAGATTTCTTTATCATAGGAGTTATTCTACCTACCATATTTACTAGCATATTTAAACCAACGAGTTTTTTGGTTCTTACAACTTTTGACTTTTTGTTTTTTATTATTTGTTTTTACTATTCATTTCCTATTTGCTTTTACTATTTGCTTTGTACAACTCATTATCTGTTATTAATTTTATCCTAAAGTTTCTAAGAATGCTTTTATATTAGTTAACAATCTTATCATTCTATCAAATTCTTCACAATCATAGAATTATTCAATATGATTTTGTGTTAAATTTATAATTGTTTTTGTGATTTATGTTTTAAATTCTTTTATTTTTCTATTTTCAGTTAAATATATCATACTTATGTTATAGCAAACTTTTAATATAGCTTACATTATTAAATTGAAGCCGATATTACATCAAATTGTTCTAAGTCATATATTTCAATATTATCTTCCGTTATCTTTGGATAATTTATTCTTATATTATTCTTTAAATAAAATAATATTATTTTTCTAATGTCTTTGAATTTTGTTATTCATATTTCTTTAAACAAAAGAAATTTTAGCATTATTATCTTATCATTTTATCATTTATTTTTTATATTTTATCTGAGCTATGATACCATTAGATCTTTCCCATTTTATTTTCTTTGATTTCCAAAGTTTCAAGGAATCAAATATAGCTCTAAAATCAAATATAAATAAAATTATTTAAAAACTTATAAATTCTTAAATTATTTAATCTTCATATTAATGAGTTAAAATATTAATTTTTGTTTTAAGTAGTGAGTAAAAATAATATGTGAGATTTAACTTTATTATTTTTTTTCATGTTTTATTTCCTTAACATTTTCTAGAAACCAATTCCAGGCAAATCAAAGCACGAATTGTTTAAACGATTTAATAACAATTATATTTTACTTTGAATTAAAACATATGATTTCAAATCTTAATATAAATAATTTTTTCTAAAAATTATGGAGGGCATTTGCCCCCCTAAGCCTATGCTAGGTCCACCCTTGGCTAGTCTATTTGAAAATAGCATACTATAACATTAATGCAAAGTACGTAGATGTCCAAAAAAAATGTTATTATATTTAGTTAAGAATATGTTCCTATAATGTAACACACAAAATGGATATATATATATATATATATATATATATATATATATATATATATATATATATGCCTGCCTGCCTATATATAATATATGTATGGTTTAAGACAGATATAAGAAAATTTAATTTCTCGCATTGATCATTTTATAAAAAAAATGTTTTGATAACAAAATATAATTTTAAGTTTATATATTTGAAATAATTTAATTTTTATATTAACTAATTATAATAAAATAAATGAGTTTCAAATAATAAATAAATAAATTACCTTTTGATAGGGTTTGAAAAATGGGCTGCTTGAACTCACTCTGAAGCTGAAAGAAGGGCGGTGCGATCAAAGCCACCTAGGCCTGGTGCCGGTAACTTGAAGGCCAGTCCTCTGCATACTAAAGTAGGTCATGGATAATTTGGAATGTCTACATCCCTCTAGAATTAGACTAAATCTACTTGATAAGGGAAGTAGGATAATCCCATATAACATCTTATCCTATAAATCCAACTAAATCCTCGACTAAATCTCGCCGGCAAGGAAAATAGGATAATTCACGACCAAGCGACTTATCCAGCGAGATCAATAGGATCTCACAAATAAGGAAGGAGGATAATTCTCAATAAATTACTCCTTTAATATCCTTTATTAAATCCGATATCGATAAAGGGCGAAAATATCTATCGAATGGGAAAGAATCGCTCTTGCCCTCGATTGGGAATAGCATATACTATAAATGCCGGGCCACCCCATCGGTAAAGGTACGCGAAAAACATTAAGCCCTCTAAGTAGTACATCTTTCTCGTGAGGGCGGCAAGCATCAAGCGTACTGAGGCGAAGCCCCGTGACCACCTTCTTTCTTGTTTTTGCGGAGGTGCCATCTAGAGCTGCGGTCGAAGCCAGCGCCCAGTCTTATCTCGGTCAGAAATGACGATACGCTCCGGCCCGGTCCAGATTGAAAAAGCATCATGATTGGCGCCGTCTGGCAAGGCAGCGGTTCCTTTACAAATAAGGCTGATCTCTCGGTGCGATGGTATCAACCGGAACCTGGCCGAGGCAACACCAATCTGGGATGCGGGACCATGACGGCTCAGGCAGACCTCCAGACGTGTTAGAAATGATCTGAGCCTTGGCCGCAGGATGAGGTGGAGCGCTCATACCTCACCAACAATGCTTGATAGGAGAGTTGAAGCTGACTCACTGGCGAATCACAGCGCCCGTGGGAGGTCACGACGAGCTACGAGAAGGTCATAACATCACCCCTCATGAAGGCGACATATTCGTCCTCCCAGGAGCAAACGACGAGGTCGTAGGAGCCAAGGGCATGGACCACACTTAGCCGCTTGGAGGGAGGAGGGTAATGGGCGACACTCGGGGCTGAGGCCACGCCGTCAGCAGCGGGACGAGAGAGCGATCATGGGACGGAGATTGAAGCCTCCGACGAGATTCAGTAGCGTAAAGGAGTTGTAAGGGGACGAGTTCTGATGCTATGGACACCTTGGTGCAACGAGGAGGCGAGTCAGTTCCTCTTGGTGCTCCACTTCCCTCTTCCGTGAAGTTCAGAATACCCTGGCCCAGTAGGAATGGTTCGAGGAGATCAGCGGCGTGGCGAAGAGTGTTACTCGGCCATCAGCCAGAGCAAAAGCCCGATTACGACAAGCGTATACGGGCCAGAGGCTCGACATGCGCGATGAAGTGAACACCCGACCTGAACCCTCGGAAGAGCTGGAACCTGTACCGTTGGATGACGACCCTGAACACCTCGCCTACATCGGCTCCAAGCTTGCGGAAGACCTCAGAAGCCCTCTTACCCATTTCACGAGGCAGAGCAAAAGGCGTCTTACATGGAAGCGAGGCGAGATATGGAGGAATTATTGTAATAATCACTCATAGGCTAAACGTTAGCCCATCCTTGGCTCCCGATCAAGCAAAGAGCGGGGAGCTTCGCTAGAAAGTAGCGATGCGGAGGTCGGCAAACTCCTCGAGGCCCGAAGTAATCAGAGAGGTGGAATATCTGAATGGTAGCGGCGTTGACTTCGTCAGCGAGCGTAGTGGCGACTCTGCGTCGACTTCAGCGCTGTCAGCGAGCATGCAAAAGGATAGATTCCTTTGCCCATGGTCGATCTCATCGTAGATGCCACGGCCATCCATGAACTCCTCGGTTTTTTCATGGATGCTTTCTTCGGCCTGACTAGATCGGCATGGATCCGGATGACGAGAAAGACCTCGTTCGATTCTGAGAGCCGAGGAACTATTCAGCATCGTGTGGTGCCACTTTGGGCTCAAAAGAATGCGGGAGCGCTCTTATCGAATCTTGGTAAACGGGGATGTTCCATAAGCAAATAGGAATGTACATGGAGGTGTATATAGATGACATGTTAGTGAAGTCCGTTGCCGAACTGCACATAGCTCGTATATGCGGCGTTCGGATCTGAGAGTCTGGCATGAACTTGAATCCGGCCCGAATGTGCCTTTGGGTGTCGGTAGGAAAATTTCTTGGTTTCATAGTCAACAGCGGGAATCGGGGCAAATCCGGACAAAATAAAGGCCGTGCTGACATGCACATGTCGCCAAGCATAAAGGAGAGTGTCGGCGGGAAGGATTACCGCTTTAGGCGATTTGTATCGGGCTAGCTGATAAATGTCGGCCTTTCTTACAAGTCTTAAAGAAAGCTTTTCAATGGGATATGAAGTGCGGCGTTATCGGCGTTGAAGACATACCTGAATTACGGTGAGCCCCTTTGGAGGAGCTCACCGCTCATGCTTAAGCGGTTTGGACTTCGACCATCGCGTCTCGTCGGGGCCAGACCAGTACATCGTCAGGTGTACTATTGCAGCCGAGCATTGAGAGGAGCAGGGAGAGGTACCCAAGGATGGAGATATTAATCTTGGCATTAGTAACGCCGCGGCCAGCTCGCCCTGCTCGGGGCTCATGCAAATTTGAAGTTCAGCCAGGAATGTCAGATGGAAAGCGAGTGCTCGTAAGCCAGGAACCTCGGGAAGGGTGATGAAGTGGGCCGTAAGAATTTGGCCCGAGTTCGACATCTTATATAAGCCAAAAATTGCAATGAAAGGGTAGTTCTTAGCGGACTTAGTCATGGAATTCACCTCGACGAGGCACGCGAGAACGCTCGAACGTGTGACATCCCCATCGGAGACTACGTGAAGCTGAGACCTGAATGCAAGGAGTGGAGTCGAGATAATCCGGCCTCCTGAAGTAATGGAGTATTAGTACGCGCTTAGATTCGGTTCAAGCCTCCAACAACGGTAGTGAGGCGGAGTCATGGCTAGCCTCTGACCTCGCCCATTTAATGGAAGTTGACCCGACAGGGTGCGGCGACTCGGCTGAGTAGTAAGACAAATAGAGGACACGCACATGAGGCCCGAAAAGTGAAAAAAATGATCCTGTGCCTTAAAGGTCACGGGTTTCTTGAAAAAGTTTGTGCTGGTCCAAGTCAGACACATACCTGAGCGAACTCAGGCGTGCATGGCAAAATTAGTGACAACCTCACAAGAAGATCTCGACGGGACTAGCACATGAATACCTTTGGAACTATACATGAATCTACATGAGGAAATTCGCCCCAGTCAGTCAGTCGGTGGATGGAGCCATTTGGGATTGCAATAAAGGCCAGGACGTCACCCAGGTGACAAAAGAGGTCTCTAAGATTAGAGCCGGGGAAGACGGCTACATTACTCGAGGGAGTACGAGGCGTATCACGGAAGTCATATCGGAGCTCGGGCATTAAACGGGGAAAGTGTTAAGCGGGGATATTATTGGCACAATGCTCGGAGGCGACCTACCTAGTTAGGAAGTAAGATTTGCCAGGAGCACGCTCAAATCTCTCACCTCCCATCCCCGGGCCACGGCGTCAGTCCACAGGCCCACCTTTCAATGATGGGGCTTGGATATGTGGGACACGCCCGTTGGGAAGGGCGATGCAAATTCATGTCATCCGTTGCGGTGGACTACTTCACCAAATGAAATTTGGGTCTTTCTTGGCTTCTACAAGCACAAACAAAGATCACATAATTTGTTTGGCGTAACATAATATGCGGAGTTTGGTATCCCAGAGAGCTGGTGTCGGAACCGATGGAAAAACTGATTTGATAGCATGAGTTCGGTGGATTTTTGTCTTTGAGCTCGGGATGAGAATTATTACTCGTCCACAGCAATCCGATTTAATGGTTAGAGCGAAGTCTGCCAGAACCCTTAAAATTGAAGACCAAATTGGAAGATCTTAAAGGCAAATGGGTAGAATACCTCCCGAGTGTTATGGGCATACGAGCTACGCGCGGTCGGCAACCCGGGAACCCGCACTTTGGCCTTGACACTTAGGAAGTAGTAGCACCCGTCAAGGTCGGATTAAAATCCCCAAGGATCGAATTGTAGCGTGGAACCTGGCAGCCAAAGGCTCTCCGCTAAATCTAGACCTCTAGATGAAGCGCGAAGCGGTCCACAAAGTGCAGTGCACGAAAGGAAGACAGCGAGGTATTACAACCAAAAAGTCAAAACCAGATGTTACAAGCCTGGAGACCTAGTCTTAAAGAAGCTCCTACCAGTGAGGAAGAATCCAGCGCATGGAAAACTAGGACCCAGTTGGGAAGGCCCCTATATCGTGACTCGTGTAATCAGACTTGGCAATTATGAGCTCCAGACGGAAGAGGGAAAAATTCTACCTCATACTTGGAATCTTTGAGCACCCTTAAAGCGTTTAAGTAAGTAGGCCTCAGTTGTAATCTTAAATAAAGTATTATCAGTTGACAAACTGTGTGTTTATTGATTATTCGATCAGACGTCACGGTCAGGGTATCTGAGAGGTTATACATGAATCTGTGAAATTCAAGATTCAAATAAAACATCTCTTTATTATAATAAAGGTACAATTGATTACAATCGGTGAGTGTCATTCCTTACATCTCGGAAGCAAACGATGCAAGACGGTTCCCTCGAAAAAAAAAACCTCGAGGAAAGAGGGAGAACTGATATGGAAAAGGGGAGAAGAGAAAAGAAGAATGAAAGAGAAGGAGAAGGAAAGAAAGAGGAAGAGAAAGAGAAGAGGGAGAAAATAGAGCGATACAAAGTATTACCGCCCTCTCCGGACACATCCCCAGCACGAAGTACAGGGATAACCTGACTCAGTAAAGGGGAGGCTAGGAAAACACAGCTCCTACGAGGGCGGAGGCCCAGTGAGCGGAACCGAATCTCAGGCGGATCCCCTGCGAGAGGCGACTAAGCCGGTAGCTTCATTTAAATACAGTTCCGAGTTGCACACAGAAAGGACGAAGATTAGTATGGGCTCCATAACTGCTTGAGCGAATCATTTATAAGAGGCTAAAGCACTTTGGAGGCTTCGATCTTGATCATTTGATTCTCCATGAACCAACATTAAAGATACTTGCATCTTTCCAAGAATTGGAAGTCGAACGGTTGCACGTAACGGCTCAGTTTGTAGAGCTCCTCGGCTCGAAGGCTCCCGGCGCTCCGCAAGCCTCCAGCGGCTCGGTTGCGAGCTCTTGACTCGAGGCCTCGGGCCGGGGAGCCCGATGGCTCGGTTTGATAAGCTCGACTGCTCTGCTCGGGCCCGTGCGACCCGAGAGTTAGTTCGACCGGTGTCGACCCGCGAGGCCTCTCGGCGTCCGGGCCCGGCTCCGGTTTGACGAGCTCAGCTACACTCGAGGCCATGCGGCCCGAGAGTCGGTTGTTGCATTATTCAGCCCAGTAAGGCCTCGGCCGGGGGCCCAGTGCTTCCCGGTTGGCCAGGCTTCGGCTACTCCACCCGGGCCGTGCGGCCCAGGAAGTCGGTTCGTTTCGGTTATTCAGCCCATAAGGCCTCAGCGCCCGGGAGCCCAGTAGCTCGGTTGTGAGCTCGACTTCTCTACTCGGCCGTACAACCCGAGTCAATTCGACAGGCTGTCGACCCCTGAGGCCTCGGCGCCCGGGGCCCAGCGGCTACGAGTTTGTGACTCATTTGCTCAGAGTCGGAGCCATGCTTGGTGATTCGACAAGCTGTCAGCCCATAAGGCCTCGGCGCCCGGGAGCTAGTAGCTCGGTTTAGCCGAACTTCGGCTACTCCCTCGGGCAGTACGGCCTAAGAGTCGGTTCGACTCGGGATGGTGGCCGTGGGCCTCGGCGCGAGCCCGGCTGACTCGGTTTGGAAGGCTCGGCTTCTGCGCTCGGGCCGTACGGCCCTAAAGTCGAGTTGTTTCATTTGTTGCTTGGCCAAGGCCTCGGCGCCGAGGCCCGACTCGATTTGAAGGCTCGGCTTCTCCACCCGGGCCATACGGCCCGAGAGTCGATTCATTTCATTTGGCCCCAGCCACGTGGCTGGCGTCGAGAGCCAGTGCTTTCAGTTTGGCGAGCTCGACTACTCCTACTCGGGGCATGCGGCCCGAAATTGATTCGGCTGTTTGTCGACCTGAGGGCCTCGGCGCCCGAGAGCCCGGTATTTCAGTTTGACGAGCTCATTGCTCGCTCGGGCCATTACGGCTTTAGAGTCGATTCGGTTCAAAATTTATTCGACCGTGGAGCCTCGGCGCCCGGGAACCCGGCTTAGTTTGACAGGCTCAGCTTCTCCGCCCAGGCCATACGACCGAGAGTGGTTCGGCTGGACTACTCGACCCTGAGGCCTCGACGGTAACTGTGTTTGAGTTTGAAACTTCGACTTCTTTGCTTTCGGGCCGTACGACTGGGAGTCGGTTATTTCGGGCTATTCGACCCGTAAGGCCTCGGCGCGGGAGCCTAGCCGGTTCGGTTTGGCGAGCTCGGCTACTCCACCCGGGCTGTGCGCCTCGAGTCGGTTCGGCTCGAGCCCGATTCATTGTGAGCCTGGCGCGAAACTGGTAGCTGGAGTTTGCAGGCTGTTGCTGCCCTTTCGGGCCGTCGGCTGAGAGTCGGTTCGGCTCGGGCTATTCAGCCCTGAGGCCTCGCGGCAGCTCGGGGAGCTGGTAGCTGAGTTTAATGAGCTCATTTGCTCTACTTTCAGACCATTACAGCCCAGAGTCGGTTCGACAATTTGTCCAACCGTAAGGCCTCGGCGCGGGAACCTAGCGGCAGTTTGGCGAATCAGCTTCTCCACCGAACCATACGGCCCAGGAGTCGGTTCGGCTCGGACTACTCGACCCACCAGGCCTCGGCTGACGATGGCCTATGGTTGAGTTTGAAGAGCTCGACTACTTTGCTCGGGCCGTACGACCTAAGAGTCGGTTCGACTCGACCCGATTCAGCCCACAAGGCCTCGGCGCCCAGAGCCCAATAGCTCAGTTTAACGAGCTCGACTACTCTCTGGGCCATGCGGCCCAGTGATTCGGCTCAGCTGTCGACCCGTAGGCCTCGGCGCCCGGGAGCTTAGTAGCTCGAGTTACGAGGCTTAACTGCTCTTACTCGGGCCGTACGCTAAGAGTCGGTTCAACTCATTTATTTAGCGTGGGCCTCGGCGCGGAGCCCGACAACTTCCGGTTGTGACTCGACTACTCTACTCGGGCCATACGACCCGAGAGTCAATTGACTCGGGCTATTCGGCTCATAAGGCCTCGGCGCCGGGAGCCAGTGCTTTCGATTTGAAGGCGCTACTCGGCTCGGGCCGCGGCCCGGGAGTTAGTTCGGCTCGGGCATCGGCCACGGGCCAATGATTTCGAGTTTGAAGAGCTCGGTACTCAATTTAGGCCTTTCGAAGTTGATTCGGTTCATGCGAACTGTTATGAAGTGCATAAGTAGAAGCAGCGGTGAAATAAAATGAATATTCATTAAGGAAAAGAATTTACATATGTCCACAGGTCCCAGGCCCCGAAAAACAAAAACAACAACTAGCAAGCCAAGATATGTGCGGGAGATCATACATCAGAGGAAGGAGCAGATGGCGAAGAAAGGGAGTGGGCCTCAGTGGGAGTATCTGGTCCTCCAGAATGTTCTGCGGAGAGGGATTCTTCTGCCTTCTCGTTGCTAGGAAGGTCGGGAGTGAGAGAGGCCTTTGGTGGGCATTACTTGACCTTCCTCCCGAAGAGGGCAAGCCACCTAGAAGCCCATTGAGTGCGAGGCCTTGTCCCTCGATCTCCTATAGCCGTCCCTACGGCGAGGCTAGAGTTACTTGTTGATGAAGGTCCCAGCGACCCACGACACTTCCCTCGGTCGGGGCGTTCACGCGAGCCTCTTTCGAGCCTGCGACTAGCTCTCGTCCCCAGCGTGTCTTGTCGCGCAACTACGTCTCTAGCCGCATGTGGCTCTTCATGAGATCCCGCGGCTCGCTGCAGGACGTAGAAGCTCATCCACGACCATCGAAGCTCGGGTGGGCGATTGCGGCAGTCCACAGCCTCGAAGCCAAGTCTCATTTGTGCATTTCGCTATTTCATCCGAACCTCCCGAAGCTCGACTTCGGCCGCTCTCAATGTTTCTAGCCTCATCTTCTCTACCCTCGGCCCGCATCTTGGCGTGGTATACTTCAAATCAGACTTAAGCTTCACTTTGCACTCCTCGGTCGCATACTGCACTTTTTGGTCACGCAATAGCCCGCTCGAGTTGGGGGGAAGCCACCTCGCCTTGTAAACTCGGCGGCTTTGGCGTAGCGCCGTTTAGATTGACCTTTTGTAGAGCTCTTTAAATGAGTAGCCACTTGCCCATCCAGCGCAAGATCGGTACCTACCTGAGATCGACCTGACTCATGTAGAAATCGAGACCACGACCAGATATGGGAACTTACGAGGAGCGACCCCACGGAGGATGGAGCCAAAGCTTCCTCGACGGGCATGTGCGACTATCTTGAGTCGGGAATATTTAAGGATGGGCGAGACCACGCCGCGCAAGCTCGGCATTGAGAAGCGAGGAATTAAGCCATCTCAGATTAGTCTCGGAGCCGCTTCCTCTTGACTCTTACGCCATTGAAGGTGACTTAACACCTGCTTGGGGGTTCCAACGATGATGGGCATGACCTCGGCGGTACCTTTCAGCTTGACCCTTCAGAGGAGCCTTTTGCTGCGGTAGAGCTCGCGGGTTTGCGAACTCAAAGCTTTAGGGACCTCGGAGTGGAGCGAAGCCGACACTTGCCGGTATTTGAGCATGGGTAGAAGGGAAGAGGAGAGCCCCGATTTGAACCTTGCAGCGGGGCCGGTCTTTCTCAGCGAGTCAGTTTCAGTTTCATGCTCCTGGACTTCGAGGCGACATCTACTTTCGGGCGAGCTCTCCTTGGTGGAAGCAGCGTGGAAGGCGAAGGAGAGATTTTCATAGTGGAAGGAGAGGCGAAGGCCTGGCGATGAGACGGATGGACCTCGAGCTTGAGGGACGGGAATGTCAGGCTGATCGACTCGGTGTGAGGCAGCGGGGAACACTTAATGACCCTAGCGGCTATGGCTGTTATCTTACGGCGGGGGTGAGATCGGTAGGAGCACACGAGAGCACGAACAAAGCGGGTCAGGGAGATATGATGGCCTCCACAGACTATACCAAAAGCAATGATACTGCGTCGATTCTCGAGGAACGTCCAGGGCCTTAGGAACGCCCGAGGTGTCATCGCTTGTCAGGAAGGAGTCATATTCCCGATTGCGGTCGCTAACGAGAAGAAATGCGCGCTCCTTCGGCTTTGTGGGAAGAGGGGGTCGAAATCACCGGAGGAGCCGGAGCAGGGAAAATAAAGGAAGCCCTTGAGGCGGTTTCCTTCACACTAAAAGATCGAAGACGGAGGCTATCCAGGGAACAGAGGCCTTGTCCTAAAGAAAACCGATAGCTGACAAAATACCCGGTGATTGGGCGAGAGTTGAGAAGGACAAACATTGAAGTGTTGTAAAACCCCTTTTATAAAGGGTGCGGAGAGCGAAGATCGTTGCTCCAGAAAGGCCACTTCAAGAAGCATACCATCTTAGGTGCGGAACCATGTAAAGTCGAAAATGTCGAGAGTAGACTCGGACACGAAGGGGCTATGCGCCTGAAAGTGGCTCCATCTGAGGTCAGACTTTGTTAGGTTACCCAACTGTTGATCTGCATCGAACCTTAGGTCTCAGATCCCCGAGTGCTTAATTTGGTCTATTCTCAGCTTGCCTTGTTCGAGGAAAGGGGGGGCTCCTGGGCATCTCGAAGATCGACCGGTAGAATGGTCGGAGCGCCACGATCCTTGAGGGTAGGCAGGTAGAAGAGTCACCTCAAATACGTAGAGAAGAAGGAGCTGACCGGACCATGGTGATAGTAAGTAGTGAAAACAAAACAGCCAACTAACCACAGCGCCTCGATGTATTGCTTTCGAAAAGACGCAAAGAGAAAGACGCGGCAGTCCACAAGGAATGAAAACGGAAAAAAAGCTATCTCGAAAGAAGCCGGAAAAGGACTCTGCGAAGGTTCGAGACATAGGAAAAGGGAAGTCGGACTAGCTAAGAGCAAAGAAAACGGGATAAAGGGGCACCTGAGCGACGGTCGGAGGGTGTGCGCGGGAAGAGCATAAGGAACTGAAGAGTGGGAGGAAATGGCTGTAATCGAAGAGTCATCATTATCCTGAGACGCCAGGCAGCGATAAACCATAATAACACGACCACAGCGGGACACGTGAATGATTGCATCAGATGAAACGTTCATTGCCTTGCAGCATCTGAGTACCTGTGAGGGTGAGAGTAGTGATAGGGTTTGAAAAATGGGCTCATGGGCTCACTCACGAGCCCGAGAAGAGTGCGCCCGGTAAAACACCTAGGCCCGCAGGCGCGGTAACGAAGGCCAGTCTAGCTCGCCCCCCAAAGTAGGTCATGGATAATTTGGAAGGCCACATCCTGCAGAAAGCGGTAAATCTACCTTGATATGGGAAGTAGGATAATCCTATAACATCTTATTTTATAAATCAATTAAATCTACAACTAAATCGTGACAAGGAAAATAGAGAGGATGAATTCACGTGACAGTTATCCTGCCCGGATCAAGCAGGATCTCACGATAAGGAAGAGATAATTCTCGATAAACTACTCCTTGATATCCCTTATCATCCAGATATCGATAAAATGAAATATCCCATCCAGTAGGGAAAAATCATACTTACCCTCAAATTAGAATAACATATACTATAAATACAGACACTCCATCGGTAAAGAGTGCCTTGAAAAACATTAAGCCCTCTAAGCGGTCTATCTTTTCTCTCGTGACTGGCTTAAGCATCGGGAGCGGCCACGGCTGGCTTAGCAGAGCTCACCTTCTTTCTGTTTGCGGAGGAGTGCCACATCCAGGCTGCGAGACCCGGCCCAGCCCCAGTTCTATCTCAGGCAGCTGACCCAAATACGCCTAGCCGGTCAGGTTAAAGCATCATCACCTTTAAAATTTAAAAAAGAACTTATAAACTCTTTTATTTTTCTCATGATTTTCTTCACCTTGTATTTTCTTTATTTTTTTTTGAAAACATAACCTAAAATTTATGAAGAAAAGTATTCTATCAGAATGTTCTGGCTTACCTTTGTCTCCTTTTAGCATTTAATGAATTTTACTTAACAATTATAATTTGATTTAAATTATTTGGTTAATGGGAGTTTTTTTTTTTTTAATTAAAAGAACTTTAGAAAGTGTATATCATTTGAAAGAAAAAATATATTTTGAGTTTTGGTCATTGGCATTAGATTATTAAAAAATATACAAAAAAGGAATGATATCTTGCTGAAATTAATTTTTTTATTCTTTGTTTTTCTCTATTTTTAAAAACAAGTGAAACCAACTCCTACTTATCTTTTACAATTTAATTTTAATATTTCACTTTGTATTTAAAATTTGTTTTCTTATAACAATTAACAAATAATTTTTTTTAAGTACAATTACCGAGTAATGTTAAAAATATTTAAAAGAAAATAATGTTTTTAACTTACATGGTTATTAAGTAATAAAGCGTTTAACGTTTAGAGTAATGACATAAGAAGGAGGTGTCCCGATTCGAATCCCAATAGAAACTATTCATTATATTGTAATTAAAGTGTTTTACCTATAAAAAAAAAGACTTATATAACATATTATGGGAAGGTTGTCGAAATCTCAATAGAATTTCTCGATTTTATTTTCTCGATTTTATTAAAGTTTACTAAAATATAAAAGTTATATTTTTATGATCTCGTGATTGAATCTATCAACTTGACCAAATAACTATAAATTGATAATTTTTAGGATCCCATAAACGGTTTAATTATAAAGCATTACTTTAAAGTGCTTATTATACACAAAACCAATTAGCTATTGATTATTGAATATGCAATACCATGCTTTATAACTTGAAATATGGCTAATAAGAGTTTTTGGTATAGATCGATAGTGATGTGGCTTAGAGAATAATGTAATTATTGTTATTTTATATTTTATTAATAAATAGGCATTTTCATTATTATTCTATAACTTCAATTTGATAATTCATTTTATGAATAATTGATTACACTTATGGTCATCAAGTATGCAACAAATAATAAGACTCTCAAGTTAAAATCGATACTATTCTAAATTATGGACAGTCATTCATTATATGTGGAACAGTGGTGAAATAAGGTTAATATGAAGTTTGATTAATGGTTTTGTTTTATTTATTATGATATGCAATATGAAGTCAGCTCATAGATATATGTTTGAAAATCGTGTATTAGACGAATAGCTACAGGAATGCTATATTTGTTAATAGGATATTGAATAAATCACACATATAGAGGTATATTTGGACCCTTAGCAAGTGAAAATGAAAAATGTATAATCGTGCTCAATTGAATTAACAATAGTTATTATTGTAATTTGTATTATCGGTTTATTTTGAGGTTGTTGAATGTACCGAGTTATAGACATTTACATAATTTTGATGATCATAATATATTAATACATACCACTTATGATATATGAGACTGAAACGGGTTTTGGGCCTATTGTGAACATTCTGTAGACTTATATAGTTACACATTTAGAATAAGGTGGAAATTAGACATTGAGTTTTAACCACAAGGCATCTCTTTGTTGCATACATTTTTCAAGAGGGGAGATGAGGGTTTCTGTGAGACTAAATTAGTGTACTAAGTTACTAACATACGCTTGTCATCTTAAGGTTTGTAAAAAGTTTGTTGCTGTAAATAACTTGTAGAGGCCAGAGGGTGTATGTAGATTTACTGTTGAAATAAATGACACAATAATAAAATAAAAAACAAATAAATAAACATCATATTTACGTGAAAACCCTTGCAAAAAAAAACCCATGGATATAGAATAAAGCTTAATTATGAATTTGAGATAATTTAGAAATTACAACGAAAGAGATAATAAACCATAATATGTTGATATGATGAATATACCCAAATAGAAAGGTTCATACCTCTTGCTACCACATGATTCCTATTTTCAAGAATTTTATTTTCCGCAAGTATTTAAGATTAATTTATTAATTATGGACTAAGTTTAATTATATTACAATTTAATTGTATGGTGTGTTTATTGAGTATGTGTCATTATAGATGGTTTTAACTATCTATGAGGCTCATGATTCTATATTCTCCCTTGTTTTGGTAAGCTCATTGGACCAAAACCCAATTATTATTTTATACTATATATATATAGAACATACTTTTTTGATAAGGAAATATATATCTTCAACCATAAGCACTACTAGGAAATAAGTCTTCTTTAGTATGACCACATTGACCCCATTAAAAGCGTATATAATACGACTATAAAATATAGGTAGCGGATGAAACGTTAACCCATGACATGATATGGCTAGTGGTGTGGAGAAATCCTATAGATGCGCTCACTTCATAAACTGTGGCTATAGGCTCTTCCATTATTTAATAATTTGGCGTAGTTTATAGCTGCGGTTTGTGGTTGACCCCGACCATAGGTATGGTTTATAGCCACGGTTTGTGATTGACCCGGCCATAGGGATGTTTTTAGCCGCGGTTTTGGTTGACCCCGGCCATATGGTAGTTTTTAGCCGCAGTTTGTGGTTGACCTCGACCATATGGTAGTTTTTAGCCGTGGTTTGTGATTGACCCCAGCCGGTCTGGGTGGTTTATAGCCACGGTTTGTGATTGACCCTGACCATAGGGATGGTTTATAGCTGCGGTTTATGGTTGACCCCGACCATAGGGATGATTTATAGCCATGGATTGTGGTTGACCCGACCATAAAGATGATTAATAGCCGTGGTTTATAGTTAACCGACCATAAAGATAGTTCATAGATACAATATGACTATGGAAAACAAAAGGGAGTCGTCATGATTTTGTCTAAATGAGTTTCAAAACAAGTTTATAATAAGTTACGTGGTATTCAAAACTTAATGTTTATAATTAATTTATCGAAACATGCTTCAAGGTCATTGATACGAAGACACGAATTCTTAACAAAGCGAGAATGTATGTTTAGGTTGGTGGAATGCTATGTGAAGATAATCAGGATAATGATTATTTAATGTAATCTTGAAACCTACATTATTTTGGAAAGAGAGTCTCGATCATAAAGCGTATATATAATATCGATTACATGGGAAAAATATGATTCGAAGCTGAAATGGTAATTATAGAAGAGATGAAGCAATATTCTGCTTCCTTTTTTAATATTGTCTAATGTCTATATTTCTTTCACCTTTTCCTTTTTTTTTTTGTATCTCGAGCATTTCATCATGAGTAATGAGTAAGATTAGAGGGAGGGGCTTCATCAAGTGTCTTCTTGTTATATATTAATCCAAGACAAAACCACAGCTAGAGCCCTCTCAAATCTGAAACAAGTAACCATGTGCTTATTATAACATTTACATCCTTATAGCTTCCCCATATAGATTTTATTTCATCCTCCTCGACAATAATTTCGAGATGATTAAATACTTTGTATCTAAGAAAACTTCGAAAATATGAGTGAAATACTAATCATAGGAAAGAAATTCTGACTTGCGGTGGGGGAATGGTTGTGTAGATGACAATGCAAGGGGCTTCAAACCCTACTGACCACTCATCGATAAGGGCTGTCTCACCGCGTCTGCTAACGTAGGCTTCTTACATTCATATGAATCCCATGTGAAGCCTCGCGTCGGTGTTTCGACATGTTAAAACCGTTTGACTTTATACATTTAACTCACGCAGCGATAACACGGAAGTACTGGTCGGTCAGCGGTGACAACAAAAACCAATATAACCGATCTGACTGTCAGCATTATCAAAAAGGAAAAAAAAAACCTTTTGAAAATTGAAAATCTTTCCACTTCCTCCGTTCTTGTACCTTTGTTCCATTTTTAGCCGGCCTATGTCACCACCTCTAAACCCCACAAGAGGCTATGATAAACCTCAGAGACCCATTTCCTCCAAATCAAACGGCTAAAAGAATGCGAAAGAGATAAAAGATAAAGTTCAAAATTCAAATATGAATATCATTGAATTAAATTCTGAAGAGAATTGCTGAGAATAAGCGGTAGCAACTATATGTCTACATGCCATTTCTCCATCGAGTTCGAGCTTCGCTCACTCCCACGATCTTGGGAGCTCGAGTTGATTCATCTTGATCAACGTCCTAATACACCCAGTGAGACTCACGATGTGCTTCGCGATCCAGCGTCTACCACGTCCTCACGGTACATTTGTTCCTATATGTAGCTATGATATTGGCTTATGGGTATGTGAAATGGTGGAAGATCTTCAGCCTCGATGTGTTCGAATATCGATAGATTATTGCTTTGTTTCTTTGTCCCCCTGCTTTCCTTTCACTTCATCTCCACCATGACCCATATGCCCATGAACTCTGATTCATAGTTGCGGACACTCTTCGAGAAAATCATAGTGTTGGTGGGTTCTGTTCATTTGATCGAACCATTTCGAGAGGGTGTTGGAGATGGTCTATCCTCTGTTCTCGTACGGCTACGCTTGACCTACGGTCATGGGCATTCCCTGCACAGTGAAAGGCATGTATGGAGATGGTTCGGAAAGCAATAGGTGCGAATAGTCGTTCTTCGATGCATAATATGGTACACCTTGATGTTGTTCTTGCTCGAGTACAGGGGAGTTAGGCTCTTGATCATAGAGCAATTTCAGTTCTTTGCCGGGATTATTATTTCGTTCAGAGTTGATTCTGACGTCATCTCTCTGGATGGGAAAGAGCCTCTCCAGACTGAGGTCGGAGTCGGTGATGATGGAAAACTTCATGTTATAGTGAGAAAATCCACCGGCTCCCGCTCTGAAATATTAGGAAGTGGAATTGAGAATATGTTGAGCACAACTGAACTTTTTTATGGCCTGAATCGAATGATCACAACCAAGAATTCATTATGGTGAGGCATATGGAATTTCTTTTGACCATTAGTCTCACTAATTCAAATATTACTTCACTTGCAGCATGATCCAGATCACTAAGAAAGACCATTGCTCACACACATGAAAAAAATGGCTCAAAACGTTGACAACATGGTTTTCCACTCAACAGAGAACAAATGCTTGAATTCAAATCAAGATTATTGAACTCACTTTTCGATTGTTGCTTCCCCGAAGCAATCCAAAACATAAAAAACCACCCTTAAAAGAGAATAAGAACATGGAAGAAAAGATTATCCATGGATTACTTGAAAATTCCAAAGTGGTATGCATTCGACATATAATGGAAATCGCTTGTTTGTAAATTAAGGAAAACATATAGCGAATGCCTGAGCTTCTCAGTGTACTTCTGATAAAAATATAGACTCATGAGAATAGGCCGAACGAAGCTATAAGGGATAGAAACTGACATAGAGCCCTCTCAATCCATGAAGCAAGAGCTGCGAGGAAGAAAATAATAATAATTTTTCGAGAGAGACCTTGAAAGCTGGTGTGGCTTCCCTGACTACAATTTCATCGAAAGCCAGGGCGAAGTCCCGTGAGCTTTCCCGATACAAATGCAGAAACTTGCCTCTCACGTGGCCTCTGATAAAAACACGGAACATAGTACGGTCATGACCCATCAATGTATCAACGAGACGGAATGTCAGTTCAAATGAAACACGAACCGCAGGAAGAATAAGAACCCACTTGATGTATAGATAGACTCCCGACTTAGACATTGTCTTGAATGAAGACACGAGAAATTGATCTGAACCATAATGTATTTACATTCTTTTCCTGGATTAATAAGAAAGAGTTGAACATAATTATTGTGCAAACTAAAGCACATATCGTGAAAAATCTAAGGGCAAATAAGATTACCGAATCAACACATATGTTCTTGGCAGCTGAGTTGTACTTGGAATGGAAAAGAAGCGAACCCAATACGTACAAAATTGAATGAATTAATCAATTATGTATTAAAGGAAAGTATAAAAGAGATTAACATATAGAATTTAAGGTAAGTAGACTCGAAATGACATTGGTGGGGACACACAAGGTGGGCCCCCTTGTTATCAAATACAATGAAGTAATAGTGCAGGATGCTCTCGCACTATCTGATCACTAATCCACAATATTATTAGCCTAAGAATTATATGTTCCTCATCTAAAAGCATATTCTTAACAAGAAACTCTAGGCATTACATTGGGATAAAATAGTTTAGCAGCGATGCTTCAACTAAACCTAAGAATTGTTCATTGGCTGATTAGGTGAAATAAAATGTGAAGATGGGTATAGATTGCACCATGGTTGTAGGAAGTGTTATTCAAGGCGAAGAAGTCAAGAGGTTTGAAATAATTTTCCCACATGGACAATGCACATCAATAGTTTCCACAGTGGTTCAAAACAAATTCATTTTAAATTATGATTTCTTAGTAACAGTGATACGGTGCTTTCATTTTAAATTCAATTATGTAGCTATAACATATTATAGGCTGTAGCTATAACATAAGAAATTTCATAGTCGATTCCTGAAAATTTAGAAAAAAGTAATAAAAAATTATAATAAAAAGGATAAAAAGTAAAAACATAAGAGTTGAAGGCCAGACAACCCACAGATCGACAAAGAAAGACATGGCGAGATGCGTAGGCCAACTTGAAACACTATTATCTAAATCCACAGGCTCAGCTTTATACGTTATAAGTTCACAATTACTTAACACTTGGCCAACGCTGATTAGTCATTTAGGTAAAAAAATTTCGACTGACGGTTTCATTTAGAATTGCTTGGCACATCGATTATCCTGTGAAGTTCAAAACAAAAGCAATTTCATAAAGTTAAATGTAGTTTGAGAGCTGTGCTGGGAATTAAATGTATATATAATTGTACAAATGGGCAGGATGTCTCTATTCTCTAATATAGAAGTTTTAATAAACTTTCATTATTTTATATCCTATTATTTACCAATTTCTAGTCAGCCTAGCAGGATTTGTGATATTGAACTATGAAAAAAGAAGAGAGGAGTTAAGGTTTACAAAGATTTGAAGAGAATCATGAGAAACAAACGCAAGAATTAGGGCTTCGGTGAAACTTTAATATGTAAGGAGGAAGAGAAATTTTTTTACCTCAAACGATGATCAAGAGAGAGTGGAACTAGAAATTTAGGGTAGAGAGCGTATGGTGGAGAGAGTGGAGCCAACTGAAATAGAAAGTTAAAGGCTTGTGAAATGAGTGGAGCCATGCGAGGTTAGGAATTAGAGCAAGAGAGAGCGTGTGCCCACGAAAGAGACCAATCCAACCACTCAGCACCTTAACCTTGTTCACCAGGAGTCAATTTCGAGGGACTTTCGACGGAACCACGATGTCGTCCTGGAATTCACCGCGCTGGAAATCGTATATCAAGTGTTTGGATGGACAACTTTTGTTTCTTGATCCATCAGTTTCTTTCCTCAAGTCATTTTGAATTTCCGAAGAAAAAGGTTTTTTCTTCTGGATTTGCCCCCTTTTTCTATCCCTTCTCTTTCGTTTTTTTCGACAATTTGTTACTTACTTGGAACCGGTTGGTAAAACGTAGTGTGGTGGGGTTGATCTTCGATTTCGTGGTGCTGAACTTGACGAAGCATTCATCGTATTTGATATATAATGGAGTTCTCTGCTTTAGTTCTGCTATTCAGAGGCAGTACCGTGAGAAATATGGAGTTGGGCAGGTTTAAGTTCTATGGCCGTGATGTGGAGCACAACGTGTCTAATTCACTATTTGTCTATAGCTATGGCAGCGGGCATAAAATAATGTGTCCATAGGAGTCTTTATAGTTGCGCGTAATTAATTTCCGCGACCAAAAAGCTAAAGATGACTCCCTTCAGCCACATTAATATAATAAATGCCGGTTGTATGCATTTTTAGTAACGAATTTCAAGGACCCCTGCTAAAAGTATGCTGCTATAACTAGTTTTTCTTGTAGTGAACCATCTTTCTTTTTAATCTTGTCTCCTAAAGATTTCTTTTATAATAAATGATAGTCAATAATTATGAATCCATGTCATATATGTTTTATATCAAATATGAATTGATATGTTTCATTATTTCAATAAATTAAGTTATTATTTTATAATTTATTTATTATGTATTTTAATTAATGATCAATTGTTTTTTTAATCAATAAATACATACTCTTGATTTTGTAAAATAATCTAGCAAAAAGTTATATCGTAGGCCTTTGAATCGAGATAATCGAAAACCAAATTAGTCGATCAACATTTACTCCATTGTCAAATTGACAATAACGTGGGCAAAGTCCTTTGGCACAAAAGAAGGGTCATAAGAAGTTATATTTTTGCACCAAAAAAGTAATTTTATATTATTAGCCAAATTAATTGAAATCCATGAATCATTGTATAAGTTTATGGGATGATGAATTTTTATTTGTTGTAGTGTCTTATTAGCATTTGGGTGAAAACAACCTCTCTCTCTGTGCATGCATGCATCTCTCTCTACTCTCTCTCTCTCTCTCTCTCTATATATATATATATATATATATATATATATATATATATATATATATATATATATATATATATATATATATATATATATATTGAATGCCATATATGCCAATTGTCTGAAAAAATGTGGTGAATTTCAACCTTGATCTCTTGATCTCTGATTTGAAAGGCATATTGTTTTCATAAAATCCTTGTAAGGTAACAACTAACTTGACTTTAATAATTGCTCTACTTTTTTTTCTGGCATCACGGATCTTTATGCTTTATTTTGAATATATGTTGGTTTTATTTATTTATTTAATAAAAAGTCAATGTGTAAACAATAGATGAAAAAAAAGGAAGTAATCCTCTAATACTAGAGATCTTATATTATTTTCAACTTTGTATTTTAGGTCATTGAAATTGACTATTTCATAAAATATAAAATAAATAAATCATGTAACCTGTTAGGTAGTCCACGAGGCCCGCTACTCAAGTGGTAAAGGAGTGCAATGAGATCACAGGTTTGAATCCAATAACAGGTTATTATAATAATGTAATACAAAGTGAATAGAAAAAAAAACACACACACACATTAGATCTTCTCATTATTCACATCTTTTTTTTTTTTTTGATAAAAAACCTTTGTATTAAGGATCAACAAAAAGAACAATCAATTGCAAGTACTTCCACAATGAAAGGAAAAGCCTCAAGCCAATAAGAAGGGCTAAAATTATAACAAGCAGCTCTAGCCACAATGCGAGCTACTCTGTTGGCTTGCCTTTTGATAAAATGAAGGGATAAGTTGGCATTTAAAGAAAAAAGAGCCTTATAATCATTTACCAGACACCTAAACTCATATTGATCAATTATGTGGGAGTGAAAGGATCCACTACTACTTTGCAGTCTGTCTCGAACACCACATGATTTAGTTGTAATTGTATGATCCATTTAACAGCTTCACGGAGGGCCATGGCTTCCACTATTGCGGGAGAAAAACAATATGGGATAGTTCTAGATGAAGCTTGTATTAACAATCCAAGATCATCATGTATAAGGTACTCAAAACCCACCTTGAGTGATTCAACAAAAACTGCTCCATCAATGTTGCATTTGAGGCAGCCACGGTCGGGTCTAACCCATCGGGAAGGAGCTAGCAACCGAGTATGATTGCTAGTAAGGTGACTCTCCCTAGCCCGACACCAATCTTGAACAAAAAGGACCCTACTGGATGGCAACCAAGGGTGGGAGACTATTGCTAGACCACAGTTTGGCATGTCTTTGCTTCCAAATTGTCCATAATATCATCCCAAAAGTACTAGCCTTCTCCTTGTTTAGATGGGGAACTCTTGTGAGAAAGAAATCTGCTAAAGAGCTTGTTCCAAAAGCATTGACATACAGGTTGCTGCTAACAAAATATGTGCTAAATTTACTACATGAGATTAAGGCATGGCAAACAGTTTCCGGCTCTTGATTACATACCGGACACATAGAATTAAGGCACATACCTCCACCCCTCAACACTTCCAATACAAGGAGACTTCCCATACAAGCTCGCCAAAGAAATAACTTGATACGTGGTGGCAACATCAAACTCCAAATACTACACCAATTTCCTAGAATGCACACTGGTTCCTGCTACTGGGTAGGGTTAACAACTATTCGGTACCCTGATTTTACTGAATACACACCATCTTTTGCAAAATGCCAAATTAATTGGTCCCTACCCACATGTGGTGAAGGCGGTGTGTTAATAATGGCTACCACATCCCTATGGCAGAAAAGCTCTTCATGTAATTCAATATCCCATTCATGTGACCTGGGGGATAAAAAGCTCACAAACTTATAAGTTCTCTAACCCCTCTATAATAGGAGTAGTGAGTTTGGGACCGTCATCATTTTTCAACTAAGCATCTTGCCAAATATTAATGGAGTTACCATCTCCTATACGCCACCTACACCCTTGTGATGACCAAATACTCTTCCATATATAGCTCGGGTTTGGACCCAACTAAGTTGACAAAAAATCCCCTTGCGGAAAGTATTTAGCTTTGATCAACCGACTAGCTAGAATATGTGGTTTAGAAATGAAATTCCATCCATGCTTACCCAACAATGCAAGGTTAAAAGAGCGAAAGTTTCGAAAACCAATACCTCATTGTTCCCTCTTTAAACATAGTGTATCCCATTTGATCCGATTAATGGAAATACGGGCAGTTAGGTTTCATACCCACTAAAGAGTTCATGTCCTCCGACTCTTGACAAAGGGAGGCGCGGTAAAATGAGCTTATGAGGGTGGCATTGCTTGCGCCTTGTCTTCTATCAAGATTTCCTTACTAGCTTGTCGGAGTAGTTTAGATTGCCACCCTGGATCCTTTTCCACATCCTTTCCCATAAGAAGGCAAATATGGCCCTTTTGTTTATGCTAATAAGGGAGGGTAGTCCCAAGTATCTTCCTGTATTTAGAGGAGCATGCACACCCAGTATATTCGAGATGTTTGATTTCAAGTCTTCGAACTGTACCAGCAAGAATATCCACGACTTTTGGACATTTCTTGCTTGGCTTTGATATCTTCTCATACTTTTGAGAGATGGAATGCGTCTTTGACATTCTATTCCGGAAGGCATTAAGAAAAAGCTATCATAACAAGCAAATAATAAATAGAGAGATACTGAGGGCACCTCTACTATCGACAACCATGTAGATCACCACACACCTGCACTTTCTTTGCGACATGTCATAAAAAGGCCCTTGGCACAAATGATAAATAAGTAAGGCGAAAGTGGGTTCCCTTGCCATAGTCCCTTTTCCGGAATAATAGGGTCAACCAATTCTCCATTAATAGAGGCAAAATATTGCACTGAAGTAACAAAATTATGGATATAAAGTGAGAGTCAAACCCTATTCTCCTCATCACTGCCTCCAGGTACCTCCAGTCAATATGATCATAAGCCTTACTAATATCGATCTTTAAAGCCACAATGCCTTTCTTACCTTTCGTTTTCCGTTTCATATAATGAATCACTTCAAAAGCCACAAGAGCATTGTCAGATATAGATCTCCTTAGAACAAAGGCCGACTGAGCATATGAAATAATAAGAGGCAAGATATCTTTTAGGCGATTAGATAGGACCTTCGCCATTATCTTATACACCACATTACATAGAGCTATTGGTAGCAAGTCTTGCATGGACGAAGGATGAGTGCATTAGGGATCAAAACAATATTTTTCAAGTTAAGAGTAGATGGGAATTGCAGATCATTCAACCAAATAGTGCATTGAGTGAAAGATCGTTACCCACAATTGGCCAGAATTTTTGGTAGAAGGCTGGATTGAACCCGTCTGGCCCAGGAGACTTGTCAGAGTGCATCTTAAATAAGGCATGTTTAAATTCATCAATAGAGAACGACGTAACTAGTTTGGCGTTGTCCTCCTAAGAAACTTTAATGCTAATAAAGGACAAATTAGGCTCCTGCCATTATGGATAATTCGCAAAAAGTAAGGAGAAATAGCTCTCAGCAACTGAACAAAGATCTTTCTGATTTGAAACCCCAACACCCTCATTGTTACGAAGTTTCTCTATTCTGTTTGTTCTGTTTCTAGTGGAGGCCATTGCATGAAAGAACCGCGAGTTTGTGTCGCCACCCTCAAGCCAGTGGCACTTAGCCCTCTGCTTCCAGTGATCTTCCTCTTGAGCAAGACGATCATTGAAAAGGTTCTTGGTGTATTCACATCTCTTAATAAATAGCTTATTTGGAAAAATATGTCTTTAAAGGAAACTGTTGTTGTTTTATGTATAATAAGGTACAAACTTGCATTAATTTGGATTTTGGTTATGGGTTGGGTGCTCAAAATGGGTTGACCTGACTTAACCTAATACGAGAAATATAAACATGGAGTAGTTTTTGGGAGTTTCAAGAAAACTGACTAATAATTGGAACATCGGTTCGTGGAGAATCCCATCCCCTGCTTACTTTGGAAAAGCAAGATGCAAGAATCCCATTTTCATAAATCCTTTTCCTTTAATTTTTGTTTTATCATTGAAAAGGACGGTGGTCAAAATCCTTATATAGGTTGTTTTGATATATTATCTTTATTTTATGGGATATTATTTTTATTTCTCATTATTGTTTTGTGAGTATTATCTTCCTTCCTATTATTGTTTTGGGATATTAATTTATTTCCTATTATTATTTTGGGGTATTATTTTATTTCCTTTTGTACACAAATTATGTTTAGGGTATAAATAGATGTTTTAGAGTTTGTTTTATGGACTTTTATCGCTTTTATCAATAAATTCAAAACTTTTGTTTTACTTTATTCTCTGAATTGAGACATTTTATTCTTGTTGATCAATCGTGTGTTAATCAATTGTGCTACACACTATGTCAGGTGGTATCATAGTGGGTTTCTCTCTATCTATGACTAATACTGGTGCAAGTGATGGTAACTAATCCTAAGACGATGATTGGGGATTATAGGTTGTTTGGAGATCAATTAACAAGCGTGATAATCAATCGAAATTTAACTTGGTTGGAAGCGATCTGAGAACAATTACAGTCGTTGTTGAGTATTAATGGATAAAGGCGTAGAAATGATGATGAAGAACATGGAGGAGGAATTGGCTCCACTAGACCCACTTTTAATCCCATTCCAAATATACGAAATCAAAGGAGGCTAGTCGTAGGATTTGATGACACTTCAAATGAGGAGGCCGACTTAGGTGAATATGTAAATCCACGTGGTAGACAAAGGGGTGGAAGACAATGGCAACCAAACTACAGAGGAGACAATGAATACAAAATAAAGGTAGATATCCCTAACTTTAGTGGTTATCTTAATATTGAAGGGTTTTTGGATTGGTTGACTGAAGTAGACAAATTCTTTAACTATACCAAGTTGCCCGATGATAGGAAGGTTTAATTTGTTGCTTATAGGCTAAAAGGAGCATCAATATGGTCGGACAAATTGAGGTAGATGAGGATGAGAGAGGGGCGTGGTCCGGTTCAAACATGGCATAAGATGAAACAATTATTACGAGGTAAATTTTTGCCTTCGGATTATGAACACTCTATTTTTTATGCTTATCATAGATGTACACAAGGTAGTAAGAGTGTGAATGAATATACTGCTAATTTTTTGAGATTGGTAGAGAGATATCAGTTATCAGAAAGTGAGAATCAACAGGCGGCTAGATATTTAAGTGGGTTGAAGCAGACTATTAGAGATAAAATTAGGGTGCGGGATGGCTTCCGATTAATGCGAGAGATGCTAGAAGTTTGTGTAGAGAGAAGCTAAGTTACTTGTGCAGGAGACGAAACTCATGGTAATAATTATAGAAAATATGGAGGGGTTGACAATAAGGCTCCAAGTGAAAGGGAAAAACACCTCTAGTCGTGTTCGAAACCATGGAGACTGTCAATGTTGGTGTAGGAAAAGGGAAAAGTGTAGTAGTGGAAGGAGGTAAGGAGTAACATGCACTGTACTGCTAAAAATGGTAACCCTTATGCAAAGCTGCTGGTGGTAGAAGTGCTACAGATGTGGAGAGGTTGGCCACTGTTCCAATGAATGTCCTAAACGGAAGGCAGTGAATGTAGTAGAGAAGGACGAGGATATTATAGAGAATGCGGTATGTGGACTTGATGGAGATGATGATTACGAAGAGTATGAGCAGGAAGAGTACACTTATGTGGTGAGGAAACTCATTTTATCTCCGAAGTGTGGTGATGATACTCAACACCATAAGCTATTTCACACTAGGTGTACTGTACAAGGGAATTTGTGTGATCTTATTATTGATAGTGAGAGTTAGTAGAACATAATAAGTAAGGATGTTGTGGAGAGGTTACAGTTAGAGACTGAAAATCACCCCAACCCATATGCTATTGGGTGGATTAAAGAAGTTGGTGGTATTCGGGTGCATGAACGTTGTAAGGTGTCCTTCTCTATTGACAAGTATAATGATGAGGTGTACTGGGATGTGGTGGATATGAATGCTTGTCATATACACTAGTGCCTTTCACTAGGAAGAACCAACCCAAGGCTTTACAAACAAAGGGAAGGAACTTTCTAACTTTTATGCATGACCTATCTTCACTTATGGGTGAGTATAAGGAGACCCAGGAAGTGCATTTGATGGTTGTGAAGGGAGAGGTAGAAAGTAGCGATTTAGTTGAGGTTCAAATTCCAATGGAGGTGTAGACTTTGTTAAAGGAGTTTGATGATGTGATTCGAAAGATCTACTGTTTGGGGTTACCTCTATAAATGGCATACAACCTGCCTGAATTGGTTCCAGGTATTCTCTTCATGTCTGCCTCTGATATAGGATGAGTCCCAAGGAGAATGAAATCTCAAGGGAGAAGGTAGAAGAGTTGTTAAGCAAGGGGCATATTCAGGCTAGCATGAGCCCATGTACAATTCCAGCTTTGTTGATGCCTAAGAAATATGGAAGTTGGCGGATGTGTGTTGATGGTAGGGCGATTAACAAAATTACCATTGGATATAGATTTCCTATTCCAAGGTTGGATGATATGCTCGATTACCTAAGTTGAGTAGTTGTGTTTAACAAGATTGACTTGAAGAGTGACTATCATCAAATTAAAATCCATCAGGTAATGAGTGAAAGACAACATTCAAGACAAGGGATGGGTTGTACGAATGGTTAGTCATGCCTTTTGGGCTATGTGAAAATGCTCCTAGTGCTTATCACAGTTATAGAGATCAAGTCTTTATAACCTTTCTTGGGAAAATGTGTAGTTTATTTTGATGATATTTTGATTCATAGTAAGTCGAAGGAGGAGCATTTTGGACATCTTAGGGAAGTGTTTAAGGTGTAGAGGGAAAATAAATTATATGTAAATTTGAAAAAATATGTTTTTATGATAAATAGTTTGCTATTTCTTAGCTATGTGGTGAGTAGTGAGATAATTAAAGCAGATGAGGAGAAAGTGAAGGCTATTAGATAATGACCTACCCCAAATAACGTCAGTGATGCAAGGAGCTTCCATGGATTAGAAACCTTTTATAAGAGGTTCATTAAACATTTCAATAACATTGTAGCACATATTACTGAGTATTTGAAGAAAGGGAGGTTCCATTGGGGTGAGGAGTAAGAGAGTAGTTTTGCTTTGATTAAAGAAATTTGGAGCATAACACGTCTTAACATTATAAAATTGAGAAGTTATTTGAGGTAGAGTGTGATGCTAGTGGAATTGGTATAGATGTTGTTTTGTCCCAAGCAAAGAGGTCGATAACTTTCTTTAGTGAAAAATTATGCGAAGCAAAGTGTAAATGGGCTACCTATGACAAATAATTTTATGTTATTGTGAAGGCTTTGAAAACTTAGGAGCATTATCTCATAGCCCGAGTTTCATTTTACATGCGATCATCGAGGCTTTGGAAGTACTTAAGTACACATAAGCAAATTATGAGTGACAAGCATGCTAGGTGAATTAAACACATGAAATTCCTTATAAGCTTGTCAATAATCGGGACCTAAAATAAGTTGGTAGATGTATTAAGTAGATGAGTGGCTTTGATGAGAACCTTGAGTTTGGAGATAGTAGGTTTTGAGACATTGACGGAATTGTATGCAGATGATGATGACTTCAAAAAGGTTTGGGCTACTTGTGTGCTTAAACAACCTCATGGTGATTTTTATATACATAATGGACTTTCTCATGGTAGGCAACTTTGTCTTCTGCTTTCTTCGTGAAGAGGTCATTAGACTTTACATGATGGTGGTTTAGCGGGTCATCTTAGAAGAGATAAAACCATTGAATCCTTTAACGATAGGTACTATTGGCCTAAGTTGAGAAGGGATGTGACTACTATTGTGTCGAGGTGCTATGTATGTCAAAGGGCGAAGGGTCAGACTCAAAACACGGGATTATATATGCCATTACCCGTTCCTAATGCTATATGAGAGGATAACCTATGGACTTGTGTTGGTTTACGCGAACTCAGCGAGGTATGGATTATGTGTTTGTTGTAGTTGATAGGTTTTCTAAGATGACACATTTTTTGCCATGTAAGAAGATTGCAAATGCATCCTCTATGGCCAAACTATTCTTTAAGGAGGTTGTGAGGTTGCATGGAGTGCCAAATACTATTACATCTGATCGTGACACTAAGTTCCTTAGTCACTTTTGGATGATTCTTTTGAGGCTATTTGACTCGTCATTGTACTTCAGTAGTATAGCACATCCACAGACAGATAGGCAGACATAAGTTGTTAATAGGACTTTGGGTAATCTTATTTGGAGTATTTGCATAGATAGACCAAAGCAATGAGATTTTGCCATAGCATAAGCGGAGTTTTCCTATAAAAACATCGTTCATAGTGCAACAGGTGGATCCTTGTTTTCCATTGTATACATGAAGTGTCCTAATCATGCTTTATATTTGGTGAAGCTTCCAAAGGTCCCTGGTCTTAGTGTAGTAGCTGGAAATTTTGAAAAACAAGTTCAAGAGGTGCAAGCAGATGTCAAGAACAAGTTAGAAAAGGCTAATGCAAAGTACGAGATGGAGGTAGACAAGCATAGACGGTTTAAGTCGTTTGATGTTGGTGATGAGGTGATGGTGTTCATTAGCAAGGTTCGAATGCAAGGTGGCCATAGCAAGTTTGAATATAGAAAGTATGAACCATACCAAATTGTTAAGAAAATCAACAATAATGCTTATTTGGTTGACTTGCCAACTTGGATGAGAATTTCAAAAACCTTCAATGTTGCTGATCTTACCTTGTTCCAACCATATACGAATCTTGGATATCTAGAAGGTAACTTGAGGGCCGAGTTTCCATGACGAAATTATTTGACGTAGGTCGTTAGACCAACCAAATCAACTAAAATCTTTATTTTAGTTGTTTTGAGATATTATCTTTATTTCATAGGATATTATTTTTGTTTCCCAATTTTGTTTTGAGAGTATTATCTTATTTCTTATTATTGTTTTGGGATATTATTTTATTTCATATTATTATTTTGGGTATTATTTTATTTCCTTTTAAACCAAAATTATGTTTAGGGTATAAATAGATGTTTTAGTGACTTTTTTCGCTTTTATCTATTTATTAGTAAATTAAGCTTTGTTTACTTTATTCTATGAATTGATAATTGAGTATACGGATTGAGGCGTTTATTCTTATTAATCAATCTTGCTACACACTATATCACTAATTATTAAATTTTTGCAAAGTTGATGTCAAAGTGATATTTGTCATCATTATATATATATATATATATATTATTTCATATTATTATTTTGGGTATTATTTTATTTCCTTTTAAACCAAAATTATGTTTAGGGTATAAATAGATGTTTTAGTGACTTTTTTCGCTTTTATCTATTTATTAGTAAATTCAAAGCTTTTGTTTTACTTTATTCTATGAATTGATAATTGGTATCTGGATTGAGACGTTTTATTCTTATTAATCAATCTTGCTACACACTATATCACTAATTATTAAATTTTTGCAAAGTTGATGTCAAAGTGATATTTGTCATCATTATATATATATATATATATATATATATATATATATATATATATATATATATATATGTTTGCATGATGATGCTCTAACTCGTCTTCTTCCCAAATGAATGAAGACATGTTGATTGGGAAGACATGTTGATGATACTTGTTTTACAATTATTTTTTTAAGTATTGAAATTTTTACAAAACGTTGATTATTTTCTTATGATAGGGAAGCGTGTAGAGCATTCACCTTTCAAATAAGTGTATAGCATAAGAAGTGAGTCTCAAGTTCGAATACAAATAAAAACATTTTACCACTTTAAAATTAAAATATACTAAAAAAAAAAAAACTCGGGGTGTTTATGTGATTACAATAAAATTACCTTTTACTATTTTAAAATAGCTCACCGCAAAAATAAACCCAAAAAAAAAAAGTTACATTGTTGAAGCACTTTTAAACTCGTATAAGAAGGTTTAAAAAAACATAGCATTCTGATGAAATTTTCATGGCCGAATACTGCTCATTTGGAATTATTATTTCATGATTTTAGTTTTTAACAAAAAATAATAGGTAAATAGTTAAACTATTTGTTTTTTGACAAGATGGAAAAAGCCAAAGTTTTTGGTTTTTCTATTAAACCAAAAGCATTATGTTGCTATCAAAAATATTTTTAATTAACATATGGATATAAATTCATGTTAGTCTATTTAATTACTAGTGCTTTTAATTTAATATAAAAAGCTAAAAAATTTGGATTTTTCTATTGAGCAAAAAAATTTCCTTGTTGGTTAAGTATATTATGACAAAAATGAAAAGTATACATTTTTTTTTAAAGGTGAAAAATATACATATAAAACTTTTAGATACTAGAGTAGGCATTTCCTTGTGCTTCATTAACTTCACATATCATGTAACACCCCAAATTATATCCTAATAGTTTATTAAAGTAAATTTTGTATTTTTCCAAAATTAAGTGCAAAGAGTGAAAAATGATAAAATCGGAGTTAAGCCAAGAGTCAAGGATAAAATGGTAATTTATAAAACCAAGACTCAAATGACATTAGTTAAGAAGATGATAACTTCTTTAAGATAGAATATTGTGATAAGTTTAGTACAAATACAGAATGAAAATGAAGGACTTAAAAGCAAAGGGGAAAAATTAAGGCCAAATTGGCCTTAAGACCACAAAATGGCTTCTAAGAGAAATATTCTCCATTTTTGGCTAAGAAGAGAGAGTTAGGGCATGGTTTGTGGGGAGAAGAAGAAGCCATTCCTTGAGGCTTTTCCATGCTAAGTGAAGAAGAAAGGAAAAAACTTGGTTGAGGAGTCACGAGAAAGTTAAGGTATGGAATATCTCTTTTGGTATGGAGAGTATGGAAAATGGTTTGGAAAAGTATCCAAACTCATCTCTCCTTTGTGTTGTTTTTGGTTAATTTGAGTTGGTCTTGAGGTTGTTTTGATCTTGTTTTGGTTTGGTTTGGAATTTTCCATGGATAGGCCAAAAAATGTGTAAAGAAAACATGTAGAGTATATTAAAGTTTATATCAAAATGTTCTAAAACCCCTGTTTTTGTTTTGGTCATATCTTGGCATAGATACCTCTAAATGGAATGATTCCAATTGGAGAAGAATTATAAGACTCGTATCTTTAAATATTCAGAAGACCACCAAGTCAAATTATGGTACTATAAGCCCGAAATTTGGAATTCAATTCCAATTCTCGGTTTTCACTGGCAACCAGACCAGCCTTGAGTGTTTGAGTCATATCTTAGGGTAGGTTGATCCATTGAGTGATTCTAATTTTTGGGTAAACTATACTTCTTGTAGAATAATTTCTAAGAAGGGAGTGTAGGAAAATTAGACTATTATTGCTTGAAAGTGCAGAAGTGGGTTTGAAATTTGTTCTGATTTTGGTACAATATTAGTGTTTGTGTCATAAGTTGAGTTTTACTCATCCAAATTAAGTGATTCCAATTTCTGCATAATATAGACTTCTTGTAGAATAATTCCTAAGAAGAAAATGTAATCAAATTCAGTCCCTGTTGTTCCAAGAAAATTGTGCAAGTGAAGGTGAAAAATCTATTTCTAGTAGGGAAGAACATTTCCCATTAATTTGATCTCTTTGGAAAAATGCATTGTTAATGCATGATAGTTATGGCTTGAACACATATAATAATATGCACCAAAACACATATAATTGTAGGCCTGCCTGAGATCGGATAGTGAATGAATAAACACGTTTGTTTAGTGCCCGACACTCTTATGCAGTGTTCACCTTCTGGCCCCAGTGTGACGAGACGCGTTTGTTTGTCTTGACACTCTGCATAGTGCTATGACACTCATGTTTTCGTGTTACATGCACGTCTGTTGATGCTTGTCACAGTGGCAATTACCTATTGTGCTCACGTCCCTCTCATTCATTATTCTTGCTATCTGGAGCAAACATTTATATGATAAGACTCTGAATAATGAACCATAAGAAAGTAAAGTAATCAGCTTTGATGCTATGACATAATTCATTTTTGCTCTATAATGTACCTATGGGTACCCTATGTACAAGATTTCTGTTCTGTACTCCTATAGGAGATATGATAATTTTGATATATGAACTGATGTATATGTATACTGTAATTGTGGACCACTATATGTGGTCATATATGATTATCTGTTTCCTACTAAGCTATTAGCTTAACATGGGTGTTTTCATCCTTAGAGTGCGCAAAGGAGCATTCGAGGGCATTCGCATTTCTTTAAGACGAAGCCACGGCTTTAGAGTACACTACATGTGGGTTTTTATTTCACATTTGTAATGTAAATGTAATATTTTGGAGATAGTGGAACTTGTGTAAGTATAAGTAAATGAGACTCAGGAATGTATGTACATGAACAGTTAAACATCGCTATGGTGGTCGTATTACAAGTTTTATTTCATTATGAAATTATGAAATGGGCCTGATATTAGAAAACGGGTTAAGAGTCCAGGTCAGCGTGGAGCCCCTCGATCTCCTGGCGAGGGCGGGCGGGCGGCGGGGGGCGGGGCGGGGCGGGGCGTTACAATTTAGTGGTGTCGGGCTGGTTTAGCGTTTCTAGAATGGTTCATAAGTTGAAGTGTATGTGTATGAATTATTATGTTAGCTGTCACGGATGTCCTTGTTTTATGAATAGGATGGATCGACCCCAGAACCTTGTTGAAGAGGCTACTAAAAGTGTTAACTTGAGAGCAGGGGTTATCATCTTCGATCCTTGTCGGTCGAGTGAAAGTATGTCCCCTAATGACCAGGCTTTGTTGAAGATATCTCGAAATGAATCGGGTTTGGAAAGGTTGTGACTCCTCGAGCTCAATGGAGTATGGTGAGAAGACATGGGGCGAGGAAAGAATTTCATGGGACAGTTTGGAAGAAGAATCAGATAAATTTGTGTATTGGCAGAAGGAAGCGAAAGTGGAGGAGGTGAGATGCCTTCTTGACGAAAAGTAGCACGATAACGGTCTTGCTTTACAAGTGAGGCTTATGATTGGTGAAGCTTGGTTTCGGACCCTATGCCTTAAGTTTCTTTGTCGAGAGTTAAGACCAAAGTATGTCCATAGATATATTTACAAGGAGGCCAAATGGGAAATATTGAATTTGACAGGAGAAGCTATTACAGTGCAGTGAAAAAATTGTATCTGTATCTGATGGTTCTAAGAAATGTTTGGTGAACCAAATTGGATGGTTTGAGATCAATATCAGAAGTGTTGTATGTGACTTCTATCCATGGGTGGGTACATAGTTGGTATATTTTTCTAGGTGGAGTGATGAGACAGAGATAAGTAAGAAAGGTTTTGTTGAAGATTTTAGAGGAGCTTCCTTTATATAATTCAAAGACTGATAAATTGGTGAATTGGTGTATAGTTTTGTTGGTGGGAAGATAGGAATTTATGGTGGCCTTGTTGAGGCACTAGCTGGGTGAGAGGAAGAGCCTGATCTGTGTATCACCAGTGATGCGACATTTGTGAAGTGGCAGGGGTGTTTTGATGTGGGCTTACGGACCGTCGATAGTGGTATGCGCAAGGATCGGGAAGTTATAGAAATCCTCCAAGGAGTAGAGGAGGATCAAGGGTACCTCCACCGAGTCGTGGGGGGAGTAGAAGGCGAGTAACTTCGGGCGACAAGAAGGAGTGCTTGCATTAGAAATGGTGAATCGCCTACTCTGCAGCTGACTCGAGCTTATGCTATGAGAGCTCGTGAAGATTACGATGCACCAGGGGTGATTGCGGGTAATTTCACTCTCTATAATACTGAAAAGCATGCTTTGATAAATCCTAGCTCTACACATTCCTATATATGCATTGAACAATTGAGTGATAAATTGTCATTAGTAGAGCCTTTGGCATATGACATGCTTTTTACCAATACCCTAAGGCATACTGTTAGAGTCAACTGAGTGAATAAGAATTGTCCTCTAACGGTCCATAATAGAGAGTTTTCGATTGACCTAATTGCTTTACCCTTCCATGAATTTGATTTGATTTTGGGGATGGATTGGTTATCGAACACCGGTATAGTTGATTGTGATAAGAAAACAATATTGCTTGATGTTCGGAGCATGTCAATGTAATCCGATTATGCAAGCCGGCGTTTTCTTAGAAATGGTTGTGAAACCCCTTTTGAGCTTTTGGTACCCGAGCTCCAAAGAGGTCAGGTAAATTTGGAAGATATTCCTGTGATAAAAGAATTCCCGAATGTGTTTCCAGAGGAATTACCGAGTTTACCACCCAAAAGAGAAGTAGATCTGTCTATTGAAGTTGCACATGAGACGACTCCTATTTCTAGGGCACCCTACTGTATGGCTCCCACTGAACTAAAAGAGTTGAAGACTCAACTACAGGAGCTATTGAATAAGGGTTTTGTCTGACCTAGTGTTTCACCATGGGGTGCACCGATTTTGTTTGTTAAAAAGAAAGATGGCGCTCTCCGGATGCGCATTGATTATTGACAAATAAACAAGGTAATAGTGAAAAATAAATATCCATTGCCAAGAATAGAAGATTTGTTTGATCAGTTGAAAGGGGCAAGTGTCTTTTCAAAGATAGACTTGCGATCAGGTTATTATCAACTCCGAGTGAAAGATGTTGATGTCTCAAAAACAACCTTTAGAACCCGATATGGTCATTTTGAGTCTTAGTAATGCCATTTGGGTTGACTAATGCACCAGCCGCATTCATGGATTTGATGAATAGGGTATTCCACCCTTATTTGGATCTATTTGTAGTAGTGTTCATAGATGATATCCTGGTGTATTCCAAGGATGATCAGGAGCACGAACAACATTTGAAGATAGTCTTGTAGACTTTGAGAAAAAAACAGTTGTATGCTAAGTTGAGTGAGTGTGAGTTTAGGCTCAAGGAAGTTTCATTCCTAGGCCATATTGTTTCTGCAGAAGGTATAAGAGTGGATCTTGCTAAAGTTGAGGCGATTGTGAATTGGAAACCGCCTCGAAGTGTGTCATAAGTAAGAAGTTTCTTGGGGTTAGCTGGATATTACCGACGGTTTGTAAAGGGATTTTCCGTTATAGCTTCCCCAGTTACTAAATTACTCCGGAAAGGAATGAGATTTGAATGGAATGATAAATGCCAAGCCAGTTTTGAGCAGTTGAAAGAAATGCTTGTTAGTTGAAGGAAATGCTTGTTGGAGCACTTGTGTTGACTCAACCTACTCCGGGTAAAGAGTATGTAATGTATAGTGATGCATCAAAGAATGGTTTGGGATGTGTATTGATGCAAGATGGCAGAGTAGTGGCTTATGCCTCAAGGCAGTTGAAATCGCATGAACAGAATTCTCCCACTCATGATTTAGAATTAGCAGCGGTAGTGTTCGCGTTGAAAATATGGCGACCTTATTTATGTAATTAGTCTGGGGATATTTACAGATCATAAGAGTCTCAAGTATTTGTTAACTCAAAAGGAGCTTAATTTGAGGCAACGTCGATGGCTAGAATTGTTTAAAGATTATGATCGCATCATAGATTACCACCCAGGAAAAGCTAATGTGGTGGCAGATGCCTTAAGCAGAAAGGTGGTGTCAGCTTTGGCATTGTAGTTCAGTAGTTGAAGAATAATGCCAGATAGAGTGTTATTAGCTAAATTAAAGGCTTAACTTGTTTTGAAGCAAATGATAGTTGATGCCCAAAAGGATGATGTTGAATTGTAGAAAAAGGTATAGTTGGTAAGAGATGGAGTTAAAGACTATTGATGAAAATGGAAGTGTATTATAATAACAGATTATGTGTTCCAGATGATAAGAAAGTGAAAAATAAGTTGCTATATGAAACTCATAATACAGTATTAACCATGCATCCTATAGGTACCAAGATGTACCAAGATTTGAAACAGCATTATTGGTGGCGAGGAATGAAAAAGGATGTGACAGAGTATGTGTCCAAATATTTGACATGCCAACAAGTGAAAGCTGAACATCAAGTACCGTCTAGGTTATTAAATCCCATTCCAGTTACACAATGGAAGTGGGACAATATTGCTATGGATTTTGTGTCTGGTCTTTCTCTCACGCAAAAGAAGCATGATTCAGTATGTGTTATAGTTGATAGGCTCACAAAGTCGGCCCATTTTGTACCAGTAAGGATTGACTATTCTATGGATTGACCAGTTGAGCTATATGTGGATGAGACTGTGCGATTACATGGTGTGTCGTTGTCTATTGTGTCAGATAGAGATCCGTGATTTACATTAAGGTTCTTGAAGGAATTCTGATTAGCAGGAACTTCGGCTTAATTTCGGTACAAAATTTCATGAGGAGCGGATGGGCCAGTTCGAGAGAGGTGGGATTCAAGTGCTCGAAGATATACTTCGGGGATGTGTAATGGAATTTCTTGGAAGTTTGGATAGGTATATTCCATTGATGGAATTTGCCTATAACAATAGTTATCATGCAAGTATTGCTATGGCACCGTATAAAGCCTTATATGGTCGAAGATGTAGAACTCCCGTATTTTGGACAGAATTGAATGAGCATAAAATGATTGGTCCAGACATAATGAAAGATACATAGGATAAAGTTCGGGTTATTCATCAAAGGTTAAAAGCTGCAAGTGACCGACATAAGTCTTATGCTGATTTGAAAAGAAAAGATATTGTATATGAAGTCGATGACAAAGTATTCTTGAAAGTATCTTTGTGGAGGAAGATACTCACAGTTCGGAAGAAGGAAATTTAGTCCAAGGTTTATCGGACCTTATGAAATATTAGAAGAATTGGACCCAGTAACCGCCGTTTGGCTCTCCCTCCAGAGTTAGCCAAGTTGCATGATGTGTTCCATGTGTCTATGCTTAGAAAATACCGTTAAGATGAATCGCATATCCTGTCAGTACAAGAAGTACAAGTGCAACAAAATTTCTCGTATGATGAAGAGCAAAGGCTATATTCTAGCTCGTGAAGTGAAGCAGTTGTGAAATAAACAAGTACCGTTGGTTAAAGTGCTCTAGTAACACCATGGCAAAGAGGAAGCTACTTGGGAGCCAAAAGTGACTATGAGGGCATAGTACCCCCAACTTTTTTATTCAGTTATGAATTTTGAGCGAAATTCTTTTAAGGGGGAGAGAATTGTAACAACCTGAATTATAACCTAGTAGTTTATTAAAGTAAATTTTGTATTTTTCCAAAATTAAGTGCAAAGAGTGAAAAATGATAAAATCGGACTTAAGCTAAGAGTCAAGGGTAAAATGTTAATTTGTAAAATCAGGACTCAAATGACATAAGTTAAGAAGATTATATGCCAAGATAAAATATCGATAAGTTTGAAGTGCAAATAGAATGAAAATGAAGGACTTAAGCGAGGGAAAAGTGGGGCCAAATTGGCCTTAAGACCAAAAAATGGCTTCTAGGAAAAACATTCTCCATTTTTGGCTAATAAGATAGAGTTAGGGCACGGTTTGTGGAGAGAAGAAGAAGCCATTCCTTGGGGCTTTTCCATGATCAAGTGAAGAAGAAAGGAAAAACTTGGTTTGAAAGTGCAAGAAAGTTAAGGTATGGAATATCTCTTTTGGTATGGAGAGTATGGAAAATGGTTTGGAAAAGTATCCAAACTCATCTCTCATTTGAGTCATTTTTGGTTGATTTGAGTTGGTTTTGAGGTTGTTTTGATCTTGTTTTGGTTTGGTTTGGAATTTTCCATGGATAAGGACAAAAAATGTGTAAAGAAACATGTAGGTATATTAAGGGATTTGCTGTCAAATTTTTTTTAAAAGCCTTGTTTTTGTTTTCGTCATATCTTGACCTAGAGACCTCCAAATGGAATGATTCCAATTGGAAAAGAATCCTAAGATCCGTAGCTTTAAATATTTAGAAGATCACCAGATGGAAATTATGAGCATATAAGCCTAGAATTTGGAATTCAATTCCAATTCTCGATTTTCACTGGCAACTAGACCAGCCTTGAGTGTTTGAGTCATATCTTGGGCTAGGTTGATCCAAATTGAGTGATTCCAATTTATGGGTAAACTATACTTCTTGTAGAATAATTCCTAAGCAAGGAGTGTAGGAAAATTCAGCCCCTGTTGTGCCCAGAATATTCTAGAAGTGGAGTTTCAAAATATGTTCTGATTTTGGTACAATATTTGTGTTTGTGTCATAAGTTGAGTTTTAATCATCCAAATTAAGTGATTCCATTACGTAGTAATATAGAAGTCTTTAGAATAATTAAGAAATGTATTAAAATTAACCCACAATTATTCCCGAAAAATTGTGCAAGTGAAGGTGAAAAATCTAAATATGGGTGGGAAAACATTTCCCATTAATTTGACCTATTGAGGAAAATGCATTGTTAATGCATGATAGTTATGACTTGAACACATATAATAATATTCTCCAAAACACATATAATTGTAGGCCTTCCTAAGACCAGATAGTGAATGAATAAGCACGTTTGTTTAGTGCTTGGACACTCCTGTGTAGTGTTACGACACTTATGTTTCGTGTGATAGGCACGATACGTTTTTGTGCTTACACTCTTGCATAGTCTTCATTATCTGTTTCGTGTTGCATGCGTCTATTTGATCTTGTATGGTACCTTCGGGTACTATTGTCTTTACGTCCTCTCATTCATTATTCTTGGTCTGTCTGAACAAACATTTATATGATAAGATGCTACAACATAATTCAGTTATGCTATGTAATGTACCTATGGGTACCCTTTTTACAAGATTTATGTTCTGTCCTCCTACGAGAGATATGATAGTTTTGATATATGAACTGATGTATATGTATACTATAATTGTAGACCACTATATGTGGTCATATATGATTATTTGTTTCCCACTAAGCTATTTGCTTAGCATTGGCGTTTCATCCGTGTAGGTATTGAAGAGGACATTCGAGGCATTCCGCATTCGCCAGGGCCAAGACAGCATTAGCAGTACACCACATGTAGGTTTTTGACTTTGTTTGTAATGTAAATGTAATATTTTGGAGATAGTGGAACTTGTGTAAGTATAAGTAAATGGGACTCACGAATGTATGTACATGAACAGTTAAACATCGTTACGGTGGTCCCATTAGAAGTTTTATTTCATTATGAAATTATATATGAAATGAGTCCACAAATGTTAAGCAGGGTTAGAATCCTAGTCAGGTGTAGGCGTCCCTCAACCGCCTAGGGGGGGGGAGGAAGGTGATTACATATCATTCTTCTAATAATATCTACTTCCTTTTACACCTTTATTGATGAGACAATATCATGTTTCTTAAATCAATGACATTTTTCACAAAAGTCATATGAGATTACCTTTGTAATTATATCATAAAAAATATATCTCTTAACTATTTTTTAAATTACAAGAACTCTGGGTCAAATGATGTTATTTTATATTGTAGAATTAAACTTAACCTATTGATGTCGTTCGACTATAATGACTAATAAAATTAAAAGAAAACGAACAAAATAAACAAAACGAAGTTCTCAAGTTTTCAATATTATATCAAGTCTCACCAAAAACAATAACATAAGGTGCTATTTATAGGTACCAATAGGAAGCCCTAATAGACAAATCCAAAAAGTACGATTAAATAAATAACTCAATAATAATAAAAGTGTGTGGACTTGGAACTCTATCTCTAGGCCTAGATATGGGGCCTACTCCATGCCCCATCATTCTCCTTGGGTTGAAAAGAACTCGACTCTAAGAGTGAGAGGAGGGTAGCACTCAACAGTAGGGATCAAGTAAGCGAAGATCATCCTCACAGTATCGAGTAACATCGAGAATGGAAGCGATAGGTGTGAATCATACTAGCATTTATAGCGTGTTTTCCAAGTGTTTATGTAACCTAAATGCTAGATTCACCTATATTCCTAAGATTACCTTAATACCCCATTCACTTATGTTTTGCGAGTTAAAGGAAAATCAGTAAGGGAAAAGGGCAAAAATAAGAAGGAAGAACACTGCTTTTGGAAGCACTAATTCGCTGCGGTAGTTGCCAAGGTGAAGACAAATGAAAAGAAGAAGCCTCAAATGTCCTTAAATTAGAAATGAAGAGGTTCTAAGGCCTTCAATCCTTCATCGAGGCGAAGAAGGCATTGATCAGAAGACACCCTTGGGTTCGTGAGTCGAAGGGCTGACGGAAATTTAGACGAGAAAAATTTGACTTTGGGCCATCTTTGTCCCATTTTCCAAAGCCTATAGTATATGTATTTTAGACAGTTTAAGTGTTTGGTTTTGAATGAGAACACTCTCCCTTAGGAATTTCTCCTCTCTTCTTCTTGACCATTCTAAGGTTTTGATTTTGTTTTTGTTTTACTTTGGATTTGGAGCGATATTGAAGATCTATCTCATTAGAGGAGCTCTTTAACTATGATGTAGAGTTTTGAGGCAATTTCATCTCTCATTTGTTTTTATCTTTTAAACTCCTCTCTTTGTCAATCTTTCATTATCATGTTTATCTTAAATATGATTTTGTTGGATTACTTGGTTGCAATTAGTGGCTAAACATGTAACACTCGAAAGTATACCTAGTAGTTTTATGACATGTTTAGGGTACAATATAAGTCAAATTTGAATTTTTCAAAAATTAATATTGCTAAGTGTGAAAAAGGATATAGTCAAAATTATTAAAGAAGTAAAAAGGATAATGGTCAATTTCCAAATTAAGGACTTGAGACATTAAGCTAAAGATTATATGATAAGGATAGAATATTGATAAGTTGTTTTGCAAAGTGAATGATATGTGAGGACTAAATAGAAAAATGGGAAATTATGCCAAAAATGGGATAAAGCAAAACATGGCCTTATAGAAGAAGCATTTTTCCCATTTGGTGTTGGAGAGCCAGGGCATTTACGGGTTTGAGAGGAGAAGCCATTCTTGGTGATTTCTCTTCATTTTTTTTTGGAGATCTAGCCTTGTTCAAGAGAAGAAGTGAAGAAAATGAGAAGTTTGGTTCAAATCTTTAAAGATCAAGGTATGGAAACTATAAGTATGGAATCTTAGTATGGAAATTCTCATAAATTCCTCTTTGTTTAGGGTTGTGTTACGAGAAGTCCGAATTCTTCCCTTATATGTATTTTGGGTTGGCTTAAGTTAGATTTGGGAGTTGTTTTGCTTTGCTTTGGTTTTGATTGGCAAATTTACGGTGAAGAGCGCCCATTAGGAAAATGCGACGCTCTGCGCCTGGGCTTGGGAATGCTGCGCCTGGGCGTGAGTCTCCCATAGGCGTGAGACCCACACTTAGGCAGGCCCGAGGCTGGTTCCAAACTTTTGTTCGCCTAGGCGTGGCGGTGCTAGCTTAGAGCGAACACAGATCCATTGCATTTTCTTAGTTAATTCTAGAAAACATTAATTAGATTAATGGAGGATCCTAATAAGTGAATGAAAGGGTCCGTATATGTATACAAGTTATATGAAAAAGGTTCTAATCCTGTCGTTGGGTAGACATTGTTTCTTGCCCCCTTATTTGATAATGTGATTAAGAACAATATAATAAGCTCAGTAATGCATATAATTGTATGTCTGTCTAAGAGCGAATAGCAAATCGTGAGTACATTTGCTACGATCGGTGCTCACGACACTCTTGTTACATGGGTAGGCACGTCTCTGATTAGTGCTTTGACAATCTACGTTCGATCTTCACGACAACACATTAGTGCTCGACATACGTTACATGGGTAGGCACATCTCTGTTTGTGCTTCGGCACCTCTGTTCAGTACTGTACCGTACCTTTGGATACCTATTGTGATGTGTCCCTTTCATTCATTTTTTCCGGTCTATACAAACAAACATTTATATGATAAGAAGCTGAATAATGTGATATATGGAAATAATTATACGAAATCACAAGTAATAAGTTACGTTACGCCAGTGTACCTACGGGTACCCTCTGTCTGAAGATTTATGTTGCACTCCCTAAAGGTCTAGAAATTCGATATGAGCTTGTTGAATCATTATGCGTAATTAGGGAACCATTCTTTGTGGTCATATATGTTATCTGTTTTCCCGCTAAGCTATAAGTTTGTACGGGTGTTTTCATCCATGCTTAGATGCGAAGAGGGACATGTCAGGGCATTCCGCATTCGTCAGGGCCAACATGGAAATAGGAGTCCACCATATGTAGGTCTTTGACTCTGTTTTGTAATGTAAATGTAAAATTTTGTAATAATGGAACTTGTGTAAGTACAAGTAAATGGGACTCGTGAATATATGTACAGGACATTTTAAACACCACTACGGTGGTAGTGCTTGTTGACCAATTTTTGTATATAGATAAAATTTCTGCTACTATTACCAAAGGACTATTACTTAATCCCCAGTAAAGACACCAAAAACTTGTTGACCAAAATAGAACTTGTATTCCTCATAGTAAAAAGGTTTTGTCAATGATTTTATTAAAAATTTAGTTTGGTCATACTACTGTAAGTGTATAGGTCGTACAAGTAATAAAAGTGGACCTATAAAATTCAGGAATGTCGTTCCCATAAATTAAAGAAATTCCAAAAGTTCAACTACCCCAACTGCTCAGTTCTACACTATTTGAACTTCCATTTCATAAGATTTTAGAACCGAAGTAAAAAGAAATTTCACTATCTAATTTATACATGTAAATAAAAAAGAAAGAAAATAAAATGCAGATCTAAAGCTGGGTGAACTCGGATTATTGATGGAAGTAGACATTGTAATTTCACTACTGTGAAATTATCAATTCTTGCAACATAATCTAATTCTATGCTATCATGAATTGGAGTTTGAATTTGTCAAGAGGCAATGTAGTATAGTTTAGATTTCTCCCTCAACAATACATTTCACTGATTAGAGATTCATGTTCATTTCTAAAACATGCGTCTAACCAACTACTTGTAATCAGATTTCTCAATAAGATCTGGGTATTTTTCTTTTTCAATACTTCATGCCCATTTCTTATGACTGCAGATTTATTGCTTCCCAAGGACAGGGCCATTTCCAGATTTCTACAAGACAAATGATGTCTCATCCTTGAGATCTTTAAGAGTTCCCGCTTTCCTTGATTAGATCTAAGCTAACACATAATCAAGATCATTCCTCAAGACCAAGGAGAAATCTCTAATTGGTTAAATTGATAGATCCCTCAACTAATTCTCAAACCATGAGTAAATTGATGATTTATCTAAGTAATCTTTTAGAACTCATTAGTTCTTCAATATTAGTCTAGCATACCCCTAAGTAATGCATCCATGCTCTCAAAAATCTCCAACTTTGTGTCACTCAGAGGGCCTCCTGGAAATCAGAGTCGGATAACAGTCCTTAATTGGGTATAAGTTACTAATGTTGGGAATAATTCACTTCATGAACAACACCATTCAAATAAACTCAAAATTCTTAATTCAAGAAATCTCTTTCTAAATGTGTAGGAAAGACCATAACTAACATCAGATATTTCCCAACTGAAGTTGTATTTCTCGAAAACTAAATCTGTGAACTTGAAATGCGATAAGGAAATTTCTAGTGTGTAATCAAGCGAAAGAAATGAATCCAGCTTTCATATAAACTTCATTAGTTATTGTTAATCGAATTGATCTTGACAATTTAGCTGACTTGAAACTTCTAAACAATTCATTGTTTCAAGTCTAGTAAACAAATTGAAATCCTACACTAAACCTAATCTACGAAGAAAAGAAAAATAAAATAAAAATATATACAAAGGTCCTCGGCTCCCAGATACTCACGGTTTCCGTCGTATTGCCTCGCTTTCCTCAAATGTTTCTATTTATAGAGCCCCTGAAGTTTGGGCCCTAAATTCAAGGTTACATTGTGAATCCCCAAAATTCTAGCTCAGATTGAATTCTCGGTCGTGACTTGAAATTGTTGTTACGACAGAGTTTTAATTCTTTGTTACAGGTCTCTATTACGGCATCCGATGAGTGCATGTCGCGATGGTATTTGTTCGGCTTATTTGATACGTAAGTGACAAAGTTTCCTCTGTCACGACAGATCTTTCTTTGGCTCTTTAACACTTTGTTACGCCAAGGTCATGCGTTCTATCCATTCTATGTCGCGGCTTGATCTTATGTGTGTTTCTTTGGAACGAGTTATGTTGCGACATTAGCGATTGTTGAGACATTGTTTAAATGCATGACTTCTTCAAATTTATTAATCGCGACTCGATTTTATGTCGCGACAGCATTTATGTTGGTTCTTGTTGCAACATTGTTTCTTGTATTGTCAGCATTTCTGTCACGACTAGGAAAGTTTGTCGCGATAGAGTCTTGTCGCCACTTAACCTGATTTCTTGTTGCAGCTTTATTTCTATGTTTCGATGTAGTCTCTTTGTGTTGTAGATGTTTTTTGTCTCGATCAAGTTTTTTATGTCGCGATAAGACTTTTGCCTTCAGCTCATCTTTGTGTTGCGACCCAGTTCTGTTTTGTCGCGACAAGACTTCTCTTCCTTGTGTTGAAATCTTTGTCGCGACATGAAAAAGTCTGTCATGATGTAAGACCCGAGAAATTCCAATTTCTGGAAAAAGGGTAAAATTGTAATTTCGGTCAAAAATCCGAAATTTATTCTCTAGATCTTGGATGACGAAACGGATTTCACCGTTGGAATCGTCTCGCGAAATCTAGCTAGTAAGTCGAATTTACGTCGAGATTAGAGACCAGTCGAGGAGTTGGCACGTTTTTTGAGATATTGCATTTCGGGTGCCGTAAAACGATAGTCGATGTGAAAAATTAAGCATAACTGCGTCTTCGTATTAACGTAAGTGGAATGAGTAGAGGAAATGATGAGGGCCGGGCTGAGATAGTCTTGGGAGTGTGTCAAAGCGAGGAAGAGGACATAGATGTCATTTTGGAATTTGTTTTAAGTAGAAAAAGACAAAACGCTACAGTGATTGTCTTCTCCGATTAATCTGAGGTAAGTGGGTGGAACCGATTAGATCTGGCCGAAAAATTGGAGTTTTAGAGAGAGAACATAAGACTTCTCTCTAAATTTTTCGACAATTTGACCCGTCCCGAATCCTTCGGGCCAGAAAGAAAGGCGCTTCACGCGGAGGAAGCTTACACGCGTGGACTCCGGTTTTATGGAGTTTCATCAAACTCCGAGAGGTAGGGGTTTTATCCTACTTGGGTTTTACACTTTATTTAAATGTTTTATAATGTTTCGGTTAGCTTGGGGCGCAGGCGACCGTTTGATAATCCCCAGAAACTTGGGACGAATTATTAAAAATTTTTTAGCCATTGGACTGATCCTGAATTTGGGTGTGAATGAGGAGCTATTGGGCATTTATTTCATAAATATATGCTATAAATCATGTGTTGGTTTGTATAAGGCCGGAAATGGCGGTGAAATTCAGGTTTACAAAGTGAACCCAGTGATTGAGAGTGATTTGGGAGCGATAACAGAGGTTTCCTTTGTTCATAGAATAGTGTTCTAAAATCTTTTTGTGAAATGTGTATTTTACCTTGTGTGATTTGGGTGGATAGATGATGACGATAAAACATGATGAGAGACGGAACACCTTGTTCCACCACAATGGTCAGTTGAATTGCTCGTGTTTGATGATGCTTAAGTGAGCTAATTTTTGGTGTAATGAATTGTGAAATTACATGACATGTTTATTAATGATTTAAATTATGTGAATATATGCATTGTATATATTTACATGTGTTATATATAATTAATTGAATTGGCGTCGTGAATTAACGTATGCAGGGCACCAGAACAATAGGAGTGAGTGCATGAGGTGATTCTTGAGAAGAGAATGATTTCGGAGGTTAACTAAATATAATAATAATTATGGAGGTAGTCCATATAAAATATCAATCGTCAGAGTCGGCCCAATTGATATACATCGGAGGGTAGTCCACTAAATATAACATCGGAGTCGGTCCAATACTTATATCGGAGAGTTGTCCATAAATAAAAACAAACATCTTTGTTGAAAATAAGGTTTCTCATACGTGGCTTAGGCAAGTGTGAGGGAGTGGGTGAGGACTCGGGATATGAGTTAATCATATAGACATTCAAGTAGGATCACGCCATTTTACTTGGAATGTATGTTTCATTAGGCATTGCATATGCCTTGGGTGGAGAGTAGTGATTAGGGTGATTCCGCTCTTGAGCATTAGCTCACCATCGAGGGATATTATTTTTAGGTGCCGAGGGCGCACGAGGGCGGCTCATCATAGGGACCGCTTTAGAAAATCGGGTTATAACTTTGGTTTCATGTGCCATGTATTAGAGATTCTTGAATTTTGATATATGGTTGTATAAGAGTGAATTATCAACTCTTGAACCCTGAGGTATGTATTTAGTTTGGGATATATTGGTTGAGTGATGATGCGGGGGCCCCAGTGGCCATTATTTACTCTCATTTGGACCACATGTGAGTGGATTGGGACAGTGTTAGGACGGGTTATGTACTAAGGGGGTAGAGCTCCCGTGCAAGGAGACTGCTGCCGTTTTCGTGAGATGTGGGTCACTCGGCATTCCGCAGTGTTTCCGCGGGTTGACGGGTAGTCCCCCCCGGGATTTGGGGCATCACACACGACCTTGTTTATATGTGTTAAAAACATTTTACGTGTTCGACATGATCACTGCCGTGACAGCGAAACATCTCTTAAGCTTGCAGTATGTCGCAACATTGAATTCTTTTGTTGTGACCAAGTTAGTTCACTAATCACACATCTCTTGTTGCGACCTCGTTTATACGTCACAGCACGAGTGTCTTCTTGTCCAGTGTTCGCGACATATCCTTGTCGACAAAAACTTCTTCTTCCTGTGTCACGACATACATTACCTTGTCGCGACATAATTCTTTCTTTGAAGCTCTTTTTCTGTCCCAACAGCCTTTTTTATGTTGCAATAATCAATATCGCGATAGAGAGGATTTTGTCGCGAGAGAGATCCTGCCTTATGTTGACAACTTGCTGAAAATCTTGTTGTAACATAAACTCTCTATGTCTTAGCGGATTTGTCATATTCTTCCCATTGTTTGTTGCGACAAGCTGTCTTTTGTTGTGATAGAGCTCTTCTTCTATATTTAGTCCCTTGTGTTGCGACATAGGAGATATTGTCATGACAGATTTCCTTAGCCATTTGCTTGGGCATTTGTCGCGACATAGACTGTTGCAATTGCTCTTTTTCTCTTCTTTCTTGCTGGAATTTTCTCCTTTTTAAATTAAAACTTGCAAAACACAAAGTTGGTGAATAATCCATAATTTGGCATTAAAACAGATTTGAATATACTAAAAGTAAGCTAGAAAAATGGATTAAAAATAGATGAGTTTAAGACTCATCAGTGCTATAAGTTTATGTAATTATGAAAATATGATCGAAATGGGCTCACCAATGTCAAAAAATCAGTTTAAGGAGTCTCAGTCCCATATGGCGCCCCCATCATCAGCCTAGGCGGGGGATGGGGCATTACAAAACATCCTCTAGGGTTGATTATTGAAGTTGATGCTTGATTTATATACTTTTTAGAATAGTTTCGTGAATACATGTTTGTGTGGATATTAGTTGGTGTAGTTCTTGGGATTATTATGGTTTAATTAATTGAAATCCATATTGAGAGTTGGAGTGCTTGATCCCCATACTAAAACGACCTTGGTGACACTTGGATTACACCTTAAAATCTGGTCCTGGGTCTCATAAGGTATGAATTAGTTAATTGAAATACTAATTAACCTAATCAAACAAGTTTAGGGAATTAGGAATGCCTAGTATTAGATGGATTTCATTACAGTACTTGTGTGCTTCGACATTATGTGAGGATTGTGGGCCAAACAATTGATCGATCAGGCGTAGTTCTAGTAGTCCTATTATATGGTGAGAGGTGATCAATAGGATTCCCGAGGGAAGCCTTTACTTAGTATAAAGTACCATGTAATGACACAGATGGACATAAATGAGAATAGGGAGTTGGTGTGAGAAATTGAGGAGAGACACGAAAGTGTAAACCTCATATTAGATTCCTTGGACATGCACAAGTGTACGTTCACTCAATTAGCGCTTAATGAATATAACCATAAATGTATTCCCGATATTAGTCTATTCCTTATGAGTGGACATTGATCACACCCTGTTTTATTTTGTTTTTAGTTTAGTTTAGGAAACCTTTTTTTCACCCAACCATTGAGTCACTCAAATAGTGAACGACTTAAGTAGTCGGGGTACCCAGTCCTCGCTAAAACCACACATTCCCTGTGGTATCGATATCTGGACTTGTTAGTCCATTGTATTACTTGTACGATCCATGCTTCTACGGAAAATCGCTAACAAGTTTTTAACGTCGTTGCTGAGGATTTAACAAAAGTCTTTGGTAGCTATGCTAATTACTGAACAAGGTTTTGGCGCCGTTGTCAGGGAAGGTATGGTTTGGTGTTTTGATTGATATTTTGGAAAAAGAGAAGTTTGCTAATTTGAGTAAAAATTTTCTTTTCTTTTCTTGATTTTATTTGTTTCTTATTTGAATTTTGTATACTTCCAATTTTCTTTTATTTTGTGTTTTTTTACAAGGTGCTAGCGTAATGTCAAACAGAGGAGATGAATGAACTCTTATTTCCTCTAATAGAAATTTGCTTCTCTGAAATCCCAAATTGGGAAGATGGTGTGAGGCAAGCACAGGAAAAACCTCCACGAGCAACATTCCTTGAGGATAACCTAAAGGTGTCTATAGAAAGGTACCTCCATGACTATTACATCATTGCAGTGGTGAATTTCTATCGGTGGTACAAGAGGTATGAAAATTGTCTGAAATGATGAGTCAAGGAAGAAATCCAGAGAGGAAGTTTTGGTCCTTCCTCAAGTAAAAGAACTAGAGAGTCTCAAGTTGCATTAGTACATAGTTATGCTATTAGAGGTAAAAGGCAAGGACCTACAATGACACTTAGGGTTAGATAGGGCATGACTTGAGCAAGGTGAAAGACTTGAATGCTCAGCACTACTACAAATATCATTCTAGTACTTTGCGGATAGATAGCTAGGTGTTTAGATGTGGAAGCACATACCATCTTACCAGCCAAGAAATGTCATGAGGATCTGGAACTTTAGAAGTCCTCAGTAGTAGGGGAGGGATCGAATGTGCCTCATCGGCTAGTGGCATTGAGAGTGAGGCGAGGTGGTTGAGGAGTAGCTTGAAGAGTATTGCATCGAAGCAGTCAAATCACTTTCTTTGCCTTTGTAGTCCCATTTCGAGCCTATGTTGGCGAGGCTCGTGAAGATCGGATCATTGGGTTAGCAGTGGGTAATTTCTACTGTAACCAGCTGAGTATCCTTAGTAGATCAGTGGAACTCTGCATTATGTATATGTGTATGTATGAATAATTGAGGTGATAAGTGCCGTAAGTAAGACACTTTAGCATCGACATGCATGTTACTAGTCACTAGGGCATAGTGTTAGAATCAGCAGAGTATATGAAATTGTCCCCCTAATGATTTATGATGAGAGTTTTACATTGATCCTGATTGCTTTGCCTTTTCTACATGAGTTTGATTTGATTTTTAGAGGATGGTTGGTTATCGAACATCTAACAAAACGTAGCTATAGTTGATTGTGATAAGAAAACAATAGTGCCCAAATGTTCTAACTTTTATCAAAAGCTGTACATGGTATTCGTCTGGACCCGATTAATCAAATGTAATTCCACGCTAGCCACAAGCCGTAGTTTTCTTAGAAAAGGTTGTGAAGCCTTTTAGCCTTGGTGCAGCACGACTACAGAGGTGGCAGTAAATACGAAGATATTTAGGTGATAAAGGAATTCCTAATGTGTTTCAGAAGGAATTCTGGGGTTTCTTTTGAAAGAGAAGTAGATTTAGCTATTGAAGTTTTACATAGAACAACTCTTATTTCTAGAGACCCTCACTAGGTATGATAATTGATTAAGGTTGAACTGACTATAGGAGCTATTGAATGAGGATTCGTCGACCTAGTGTTTCTCCTGCAAGGTGCACCCAGGTTTTGTTTATTTAAAGAAAGATGGCACTCTTTAGATGTGCATAGATTATCGACAAATAAATAAGGTAATAGTGAAAAATAAATATCCGTTGCCAAGAATAGAAGATCTTTTTGATCAGTTGAAAGAAGCGAGTGTCTTTTCAAATATAGACCTGCGATCGAGATATTATCAACTTCGGGTGAAAGATGTTGATGTTCTGAAAACAACCTTTAAAACTTAATATGGTCATTATGAGTTTTTAGTAATGCCATTTGGGTTGACTTATGCACCGGTCGCATTCATGGACACATTCAGATAGGTATTCTTATTTGGATCGGTTGTAATGGTATTCATGATGATCACGGTGTATTCTAAGGATGCACAGGAACATGAACAACATTTGAAGCTAGTGTTGCAGACCCTGAGAGAAAAAACAGTTGTTTGCAAAGTTAAGCATGGTTTTTGGCTTAAGGAAGTGTCATTTCACAGATCCGTATTGTGTGCTGGAGGTATTTAGGAGTTGACCGCAACGCTAGATTGAAGCGATTGTAAGTTGAAACCGCCTGAAATGTAACGGTAGGAGTTTCTTGGGTTTGGTTGGGTGTGCACCGACGATTTACTGTAAGGGACCTCCGTCATAGCCTTTACACTTACTAAGTTGCTCCGAAAAGAGGTGAGGTTTGAATTGGATGACAAATATCAGTCGAGTTTTGATCAATTAAATAAAATACTGGTTGAAGTACCAGTGTTATTTCGGCCCTACTCAAGAAGTAGAGAATACTCCATGGTGATGCTTTAAGGATTGGTTTGGGATGTGTGATGCAGATGGAAAAGTGGTGGCATATGCCTCAAGAAGATGAAAGCATGAGCGGGAGTATCCCGCACATGATATGAGTTAGCGGCGTGGTATTCGCTTTGAAAATGGTGACACTTGCCTTGCTCTTGGTGAATGTAAGTGTTACATATAATTAGAGTCTTAAGTATCTGTTAACTCAAAAGGAACTGAACTTGAAGCAACGTCTTAAGTAGAAAAATGATTTCTGTTTTGTCACTGAGCACGTATGATTACATCGATGGAGACCTTATTAAGCAATTAAGAGCTATGCTAATTTAAAATGAGATGATGATTGATCTTAGAAAAATGATGTCAAGATTACAACAAGGGTGCAATTAGTCAAAAATGGAGGCCAGACTAGATTCTATAGAGAATGATGGAGTTTCTTAAGGCAGTTATGTCTATTGAATGTCCTGGAATTGAAAAAGAAGTTGATGTATGAAAGCCACGATACCGTATTCACCATTCATCCTGGAGGTAACAAGATGTATTAGGATTTGAAACAATACTATTGGTGGTGAGGATGAAACGAGGGGATACTCTTGAGTATGTATCAGTATCGACTAGTTAGCAGTAAAGCTAAACATCAAGTAATGTCGATCGTTAATCTCATTTCCAATTTCATAATGGAAGTGGGACGACGGCTTCTTATGGATTTTTGTGTCAGGTTTCCCTCACCCCCCCAGGAAACATGATTCGGTTTGGGTAATGTCAATGAACACAGTTTGCTCTTCTTACTAGTTCGACTTGACTATTCTATGGATCAATTAGTGGAGCTGTATGTGAGCGAGATTGTTCGGTTGCATGAGATACCACTGTCAATAGTGTATGACCGCGATCCACGATTTACGCCAAGGTTTTTGAAAGAATTACAGTCAGCCTTAGGTACTCGACTAAATTTTAGTATAGCCTTCTATCCACAAACAGATGAATAATCGAAAATAGTGATTCAAGTGTTAAGAGGACATGCTTCGGGGTTGTGTGCTAGATTTTCCCGAAAGGTTGGATAGGTATGTTCCCCTTATGAAATTTGCCTATAACAACAGTTATCAGTCAAGTATTGGTATAGCCCCCTATGAAGCTTTGTATGGCGAGCGTGGGAACCCACGTATCTTTGGACGGACCTGGATAGGCATAAAGTAATTGGTCATGACATAGTGAAAGAGACAGAAGAAAAAGTTCGGGTCATTCAGCAAAGGTTAAAAGCTACTAGTGATAGACAAAATTCGTATGCATATCTGAAAAGAAAAGACATAGAGTACGAAATTGGAGATAAGGTCTTCTTTAAAGTATCACCATGGAGGAAGATACTTTGGTTTGGAAAGAAAGGAAGCTGAGCTCTAAGGTTTATCAGATATATAGATTTTAGAAAGAATTGGGTAATAAACATCGTTTGGCCCTCCCTCCGGAGTTGGCCAAATTACATAATGTGTTCCATGTCTCAATGCTTTGGAGATACCGTTATGATGAATCGCACATCTTGCTAGTACAAGATATACAAGTGCAATCAGACTTCACTTATGATGAAGAACCAAAAGCTATTCTAGCTCGTGAAGTGAAACAATTGCGAAACAAACAAGTCCTTCTGGTAAAGGTACTTTGGCAACACCACGGTATAGAGGAAGCAACTTGGGAGCCAGAATCAACAATGAGGGCATAGTACCCTAAACTCTTCAATTCAAGTATAAATTTCGAGGACGAAATTCTTTTAAGGGGGAGAGAATTGTAACACCCCAAATTATCTGCCTTAGTTTTTATGACATGTTTAGGGTATAGGGAAATTAATTTGTTTTTTGGAAATTTAATAGTTAAGTGTGAAAAATGATATAACCGGAATTATTAAATAAGTCAAAAGGATAATGGTAATTTGTCAATTTAGGGTCTTAAGGGACATTAAGATAAAATGTTATATGTTATTGTAGAATTTTGATAAATTTGATTGTGAGTGAATAAAGAGCAAAGGGAAAAACTTGAGCCAATTGTATGAAGACAACAACTTGTCTTCTAGAAGAAGATTCTCCATTTTGGCTTAGATATTTTTGGCATCTAGTGGGGGGGTTTGGAGAAAAACCCATTTTTTGGGGTTTGCTATCTCCCTTTTTGAGCTCTCCTTGTTCATGTAAAGAGGAGGAAAAGAAGGGAAGGAAGAAGAGAAGGAAGCCCAGGTTGAAGTTTTCAAGACAATCGGGCTAGGAAAAATCCTAACTCTCCCCGTATTTGTGTTTTTGTTTGTTTGAGTTGTGTTTGAGGTTGGTTTTGATCTTTTTTTGGTTTAGGTTGGAGTTTTTCGGTGATAAGGACCAAAAATGTGGAAAGAGACATGTAGGTATTTTAGGGGAAGTGTTTTCCAAATTTCCACACAAAACTTGTGTTTTCCATAACTTGTGAGATACTCCAATTTGGATGATTCTAGTTGGAAATGAAACTTAAGAGACATACCTACAAATGTTTAGAAGAGATCAAGATTTAAATCCTGCTCTAAAAACCCTGAAAATTAGTTTTATAGTAAGATATTGATTTTTGTCCCCTCTGCAGGAGTGGATTCATGTTGTTTGGACCATATATTGGGCCATACTGATCCAAATGATGCGAATCAAAATCCTACTGAAACTATACACACAGAAGAGTAACTTTCATGAAGAAAGTATGGTCACATTATGTCTCTATTGTTCCCAAAAATTCATCCAATTGAGAACAATCTGTCACGAAACTGTCGGGAAGCGAGTTGGAAATGTTTAATATCTCTAATTTAAAGGTCTAAATGACTTTATCTATGAGCCTTTGAAAACTTAAGACATGGGTGAACATTTTGTTAGAAGATCACTTTGTCTAAAAACTTCGTTTACTAGGTAAAATTTGTAGTTGGAAATGGACTTAGGATGTGTTAGTTAATATTTCCAGAGTCGTGACGCTTGGGTGATGATACTAGGAAGTGAATAAAGGATCTGTATATGTATAAAAGATACACGTTATTCATTACTACATAGAACGTATGTGACATGAACATTTCGGTATGCATGAGGAAAATATAGTCATAAGAATTGACTAAGAGTATAGCATGAATGTTATTAAGACCAGTATAAAATGCTCCGAAACACATATAATTGTATGCCTACTTAAGACCGAATAGTGAATAAATAGGGACTAGTTCTATTTAGCACTTATGTTCCATGCTAATTAGCACGTCTGTTTCGTGCTATTCAACACTCCTGTTCTGTTGGTGCCATTAAGTGGACTCCGTTTACGGCCACTTCCTGTTCAATATTGTACGGTACCTACGGGTATCTATTGTACCGTGTCCCTGATATTAATTTTTACTAGTTTATGCAGGCAAACATTTATATGAAATGTATCTGAATAATGAACAATATGAACACAAAAGTAATAAGCTGGATGCTAGGCATACCTGCATTACGTATTGTAGTGTACTTAAGGGTACCTTTTGTTATGAAATTTCTGTTATGTACTCCTACGGGAGAGATGAATATTATGATATATGAAATATTTATACATACATGTGTACTGTAATTGAGGATCACTGTAAGTGGTCATATATGTTATTCTATTTTTCCGCTAAGCTAGAAGCTTAATACGAGTGTTTCATCCATAAAGGTTCTGAAGAGGTCGCTAGGGACATCCTGTACACGTCAAGGCCAATACAACATTAGGAGTCACTCCTTGGTGTGATTTTTTATGATAGAAATGTAAATGTAATATTTTGTTATAGTGAAACTTGTATGACTACAAGTAGTTAGAGACTCAAGCATATATGAACATGACATTTTAAACACCACTATAGTGGTAGTTTTACAAGGTTCACAAATTGTAGTCAGAATTTTCATAGTGCGGATTTTTTTGAAACAAATTTATGTCACTTATGAATCTATGTTTGAGATGGTCTCAAATAATGCCAAAAAATCAACTCTGACAATTAGGGGAAGTTAGGGGAAGGGGCATCCCTTCACCTGCCGCAATTAGGGGAAGGGGCGCTACAGGACACATGACAATTTCTCCCATGGCCATCCAATTATGGAAAATCAAGGAGGTTCAAGTTCTTATTATCAAGAGCAATTTCGGCAACCATCTAATGAAGAGCTATTCCTTGTATTGAAAGAAGAAATTAAGAGGGATAATGAAACTCGAAAAAATGCAGTTGCCAATTATAGAGTAAGATGGATGCCAACATGATGAAAACATAGCCACCAATTCGAAAAATCTCAATGAAATGTGTGCTATCATGGAAATAGTAAGCAATACAAGCCGGAGTGGAAACACTTCAAAGGAGGAGCAATCTTCAAAGCTGACTCTGACGACACAAAGAATGATGCCATAAGGGAGAATGAAAGCATATCTTTAAGCCTTGAAGAAGAACTTTCGAGCCTGACATTGGATGAGGATAAGAACATAATGGAATGTGATAAAATACCTCTGGTCCTTGAGGGAGAATTGCAAAACCCGTCATTTTGCAGAAGAGTTGTCATTGAAATAGAAGCAAGTTGAAAATAAACATTCGAAGCTAATAATGGAAAATGTCTTAGTTGAGGTTGAAGACTTACATTTCCCCATTAATTCTTTGACTTTTGGCATTGAAGAAAACCGACAAGTTTCAAATGTAGAAAGACCTTCCATTGCCACAAGTTAAACGTGGATTGATGCTGAAAATGGGGAAATGATCCTTCTTATTGGTGAGAAGAAAATGAAGTTCGACCTCCACCAAAGCAAATCATTAACGGATGAAGAAATTAGGGCATTCATGAAGCTAGAGAGTTCATTTCCGTTCATTAAGGAGGATGCACCTAAGATCCTTCAAGAGGACACTCTTGAAGGATATAAATTTGAGGCCAACTCTTTCCCCACCAAAGAGTTGGCATTTGAGGACATTGATATTACGGAGTGGAGAAACTCACATCCTCACGACGTGTAGGGATGAAGAGGAGAATTATCCACAATTGATGAAGGGCCAAAGCAAACAGTTCAGACTTCCCCAATGAGTCTAGCTGAACTCTAAAAATAGAGCAGCTCTTGGGAGGCACCTTAAACAAAAATAAGAATTTTTATCCATTTAGTATTTTAGTTGTTTACTTTTAGTATTTTTAGTATGTGTTGCATATTGATTTTATTTTAAGTGTTTATTTGGGTTTTTTTTCTTCAGGTCATTGAAGCTGAATCATATTGAGGGAGTTTCATCAAGACCCACCACATTCGAGCCCAATGGTCACACTTGATTATCAAGGGGAGTCCTCTGTTCCTAATATTTCATATTTAATATATTAATGACAATGCATATTTTGAGTTTAGGGGTATTGGGTGGATTTTCCTTTGTTATTAAATTTTTCCAACAACTTCAACGATTCTATCTTTAGTGTTTTCTTTTTGTTTCTTGTGTGTTTTAGTTGTTTTTATGTGTTTTTAGTTTTTAGGTTAATTTTTCATTTTTAGGATGTTTTTGTTTTTGGTTGAGCTTGTTTTGAGATAATTATGATGTCTATGATGAATAATGATTGAAACTTTATTTCACATGAAGAACATAAGAGATATTTGAACATAAAACATAATGGTTTGACCTAGTTATAGACCTAACCATTTGTTCTTAGCATCTTTAGCACAAGTCATGTACCCTTTTTGGTCAATTTTCCTTGGTTTAGAGAAAAATTAGGTGATCATTTCATATTTTGATCTTTAAAGACTCTAGAACTTGTTCAATTATCACTCAAGCTGAAATCCTAGGCAACACGACAATCAGGAAATGATATAGGCCATCATTCGATTGATTGAGCCTTTCTAGCTAACTTTTGTGCATACCCATAGTCACTAAATTGAGCCATTTATTGTTTCTTTCAAAGAAAAGAGAAATAGAATGAACCCCTTGTCCCTTTTTGTTAAATACCTTTCAATCAAAGCCCTTGTTTACCTTGACATGTTGATTTCAATGGCAATATCTTATGAATACATGTAGTGTGAATTGGGAAGTTGGTTGAAGATGGTGTGCTTTAATTGTGAAAAAAGGAGGTTTTGGGGTGGAAAATGAAGAAAAATGTAGAAAAAGAGAAAAAGAAATAATAAAGCAAGGAGGAGTAAGTTTGGCTGTGACCTTCTACCTTGAGCAAAATAAGTTTTTAGGGGTTCTACGCGGTACCCTAAGGCCAACTGGTTTAGGAGTTACTAACCTAAAGCTCGTTACATGGGGTAGGTAGAAAGCTGAATGAGTTTGAATAATGCACTACTCCATGCCTTGTAATTCTAAAAAAATAAAGCTCTTAGTGTTCTTGTGAGGATGGTGAAAATCATGCAAGTTTGGGGGAGCTATGAGATAAAAAGATGCAATAAGCTAAGTTTGGGGGGAAGCTTAGGAGCCAATGGTGAAGAATGCGATATGCTTAAGGATGAACATACAAGTGGAGAAAAAAGAAAATGTGTATATTTTAGGTAAATTGAAGCCTAAATGACCTTTTCAACTACCTTTACCTAAGCCATACACTATAAGATTTTAATGAACTAATTGATCCTAAGTGTTATGCATTGCTTACATTAGTGGAGAGTGATATGCCAAACAAGCCTATGGAGTCTTACACACTCACCATGTCAGTGAGAGATCCCATTCCACTCAAACTCACCTAATTCCATCCGAATTGCAATTGACCAAAGAGGGGAAGACTACACACACACACTCGAGAACTTTGGTTTAGGTTGTTCAACTCATGGTCAATCTATTATTTTTGAAAAAAAAAATCTATCTCGAAGTTTTCTTTATGTTGTATGAAGGTTAGATCCTTGAGGAAACTTATCATATATTATCTCAATTTCATGTTCAACATGTTTGTTAGTTTTGAATAAGGAAAAAGAGTTATTTATTTGCTTAAGGACAAGCAAAATGTTAAGTTCGGGGGTGTTTGATAGGTTGAATCATACTAGCATTTATAGCGTGTTTCCAGGTGTTTATGTAACCTCAATGATAGATTCACACCTATATTCCTAAAGATTACACTAATATTCCATTTGCTTATGTTTTACAAGATTAAGGAGAAAATCGAGCAAGGAAATGACAAAAAACTAGAAGGAAGAACACATTGTTCAAACCAGCGGTTCACCATGGCAAAAAGGATTCGCCAAGGTGAAGAAAGCTTCACCGCGAGTAAACCAGCCAAAAGAAGTCTCGGGTTCGCAAGCAAGGGCGGCGAGGTTGGACTAGAAAAATCTAGCCATGTGTCACAAGGCATGCAAAGGCAAATGCATGTGTGACACATGGCAAGCCATGTGTCCACATGAATGTCAATGGAGAAGTCTATAAAAGGGGAGGGAAATCGGTTCATAGAGGAGGAGAGTAACAAAAAGGAAAGGAAGGAAGGAAAAAAAAAAAAAGAGGGAGAGAGGGAGAGAGAAAGAGGGGGAAAAAGAAATCAAACAATTCAGACAATCGAACTTGTTGGACCAGAAGTAAGGTAATATGATAGAGCAAGGGCTATACTCTGAAGGTATGGATTCTTCATACTTTATGGTTTATTTTATAGTGGGTGCAGTGGGGTTATTATTAACCACTGAAATTTGTTGGCTTGAATTCCCGAAATAAGAGAATGCTACCCTATTTTGATCCTACACATTAGCCGGATTTTAGGACTGATTTTTAGGTAGGAAAGCAGGGACTTGGTTCCGGTTCCTTCATGTAAATTGTAGCTGCATCAGTTAACTTGATGTAGGCTTTTAAATCACTCAAATCGGACCTCTACAACATAAGTTATGGTCCATTTCTCGAGACTTCCACAATTGGGATGTTTATTTGTTGTGTACGGATTTTGAACTGATTTCGGTGCAGATTTCGTGGACTGTTTTGGTGGTTTATTAACGACCGATTGGTGGCCTGAACCAGGACTAGTTCCTCGCATTTTGGGATGATTATTGCCTTGTTTGGTGAGTGCATTATGGCGGAACTTGTGGTCACGAAATTGTGGATTGTCTTAAAGTGTTATTGCTTGATTTTGTGATAACATGATTGATTGTTCTTGTTGATATATATGTTTTAATAAGTTGTCAATTGAATGAAATGTTTTGAAATTATATGATTATGACATAATTTTCCATGATACATGATAAATTGTATGTTGGAATTGTCCATATGACATTCATTACATATGAGACTTGGATTGATATGAAATGGCATAATGCATTGCATATGCACTAAGCCATCTCATTTCATGGGTGTAAGTGCATGGTGCCATCACACACCATCCTTGGTGGTTGATAGGTAGGCTCGTCACGTTGAACAAAGTTCGAGGGTTTCCTTGTTCGCGAGCATGACAATATGTGTCGGGTAATATGGCGAGGGATGGGAATGCCTCGGAGTGAAAGACCTAGTATTTTTGGTTATACATATGTGTCCAACGGTGAAAGCTCGTGAAAGTGTAGGAAGGCGTGCGAAGCCTACGGTGAGACCCCGAAAATTCGCTACCCACAAAAGACACATGATTTTGTAAAGAAGTAGTCATTAGAATATGACACCCAAAAGGTTTTGGTTTATAAACAAAATGAAATTTTGTTTGAAATGATCATTTGATGCGATTAATTAATGACGGTTTTATCACGCATGGGCATTGTGGTGTGTGATAGGAGTCGGTGATTAACTCAAAATTTATTACTCTTTGGCATCACACTGAGTAATGGAGTCGATAATGACTCAGAGCATGGTATATGATTAAGTCTCGTCCCATTTCATGACATGGCATATAGAATTCTATGATAGAATCGCATAATCTGTATGGAATGGTTGATGTGAATGCAAGTGCTAGCATTGCATGTGCACTTGGGTGGGGAGTAGCCTCTATAGGAAGTTTCTCTACTGGGCGTGGCTTACCCTATATGGGATAACATTTCAGGTGCAGAGCAGACACCGGTGGACGGCTCTCATTAGGATCCGAAATTATGAAAAAAGCTGGATTGTGGCTTTGTAACCTTTTTGTAAAACTATTAGACAAAAAGGTTTGTAATATACATTTGTATGAGGTTGTAATTAAACTCACAGTAATATGTTTTGAAAATAACATAAAATGTTCATTGAATGTAAATAAACGGATCCCGGTAGATGAGATTGAACAATGTGGTATCGAGACACACGATATCCATGAGTATTCCATGTGTTGTGATTTAGTCAACGAACCCCGAGTTTTAGGGCATCACATTCAAGCCTATATTTAGCCCATTTTCCAAAGCCTATAAATATATGTATTTTAGACAATTCGAGGGTTCAGTTTTTGAAGAGAGAACACCCTCTTTAGGGTTTCTCCTCTCTTCTTCTTGAGTCATTCTAAGGTTTTTTATTTTGTTCATTTTTACTTTGGATTTGGAGCTGATATTGAGGATCTAGCTCATTAGAGGAGCTCTTGCAACTATGGTGTAGAGTTTGAAACGAATTTCATCTCTCATTTGTTTTGTATCTCTAAACTCTACTCTCTTTGTCAATCTTTCATTATTATGTTTATCTTAATAGACATGAACTTGATAGATTTGTGGGTTGCAATGAGTAGCTAAACTTTCCTCTAGGGTTGATTGTTTAAATTGATGCTTGATTTATATATCTTTTAGAATGGTTTTGTAAACTCATGTTTGTGTGGATGTGTGACATCTCAAAATCCAAGGGGTCCGTTGATCAACCATCAACCCGTGGAAAACATGTGAATATCGTGTAACCCGATACCACATCGTATGTCCCATTCACCAGGACCCATCATTTTACAAAACTGAACAAAGTCCCTGTAGATATCGTATGACCCAATGTCACATCGTGTGTCCCATTCACCAGGATCCATCATTTCATATAATCGGACTAAGCCCCCTTTGTGCTAGGAGCTCTTTCAAAAACCATCCTGCATAAAGTACAGTACAACAGGAAAAACAGCACTTGGCAGCTGTTTTGGGTTTGCCTAGGCGAGGTAAAACCTCACCTACAGGGTTGCCCTCGAGTTTGCCTAAGCGAAGCCTACCTTAGCCTAGGCAAGGCAGAGCCTAAAATCTGGACTAATTTCTCACAAAAATCCCATAATAGTTTCCAATTCAACTCTTAACATATTATCACAAGCCAAATTTCATTTACTACAAAAATAAATGTTACAAAACAATTACAAAAAATTAATTCTAGAAGTCACAATCCGGCTTTCTTCACTCTTGCGACCTAGGATGAGAGCCCCCACTGGGGCTTGTCCCGTGATGAGTATACTTTATACTCATTTTATCAATATGTTTTGTTTATATTTTTAGTAGGTTTATTATATAAATAGGTGATCTAATGCTCTAAATGTTCAATTTGCGATTAGGTCAACCATAAGCCAATATGGAGCAAAAACAAAGAGATAGAGTCCAAAAATCAACAAACTACACATGTAGCAACAGTTACTATGTTTTGATGTTTTAAGATATAAAATGATCCCCAATGGCTATAATATTGATATGGATGAATAGGATACTTCTCAGGCTTTCCAAAGAGACCTTATTCACTCCATTTGGACTTCAAATGACAAAGTAATGACTCTTGGTAGAAGGAAGAGAGGAAACAGTGACCAGTTGGAGAATTTTGTACATTCAGTATTTACAATAATTTATAAAGTGTTTTTCCTGGCTATGAATAGATTCTACACTTCAAGATCTTTCCAACGGTACCAAGAACACCCAAATCAAAGTTCGGATGACAAAGTTATGGCCTTACGAAGTTGGTGCAAAAACAGGGGAGCTGTTGCAACGTCGCGACGTTGAGAACCAACATCGCAACGTTATAGAGAGTGCAGAAACAAAGCATCCCGGCGTCGCGACGTTCGGGGTTGGTTTTGGGCCGATTTTCAACCCATTTGAGCGAATTGAGGGTTTAAGCTCAGGCGAGGAAACAAAGGAAATTCGGCTAGGGCTTAGAATAGGACTTTGTCACACTTTGGGACCAAGGAGGAGGTTTGGAGCTGTTGTGAATTTGGGGAGAAGATCATGAGATTTTGGAAGAAAATCGAGACTCACCATCATTTGATCATTAGAGTTTTATTTCTCTTTTCTCATGTTTTATCCTAAGTTTATAATGCATTAAACCTCTATCATGTTTTAAATTCGTAGATCTAGGGTTTTGGTTGTATTTTGGACATGGATCTTATATCTAAAAGTTGATTTTCCTTTTTCTATTGTTCCTCTATGATTGTCTACCTATTGATTCATGCTTGATTATTATTTACATATTGATTTCTAGCTAATCTCAATATGGTGAGTGGTTCTCTACGAGATTGAGAAGGGAGTAGAGAATTAGACATAGGTGAATCAACCTAATTAGCTAGGTGGTGTAGAAATCATTGGTAATTAGGAGGCGTGTGAGATTCTTGGATCTTAAAGCATCTTTAATGCTTGGGGTTGAGCTGAGAAGCAAAAGACCTAGTGTTAGTTGGTAGGTTATTTGACCTCGGGAGAGCATAATCAAACTAGGCAAAATTAGCCTTAGAGCTTTTCAAGAGACAATAGAATGAAATTTTGACTGAGATATAGGAGGATTGTTCACTTGCACCAAATACCCTAGGATTTTATCAGCTCTTAGCATCCCTTAGTTGCACAGTTTAATTAGTTAGATTTAGATTTCAGTAACTTAGTATAACTACTGTTTAAACCATCTTTGACCGTTTGAATATTAGAGAAGTATTATAATTTTGGTACTTAGTATCCCATTTTCCTTGTGGATCGATATTTGTACATCTCATACACTGTATTACTTGACAAGCGTATACTTGAGCAGAATAGGTGCTATTTTTATATTTTTTCTACACAATTCTATATACACATCACAAAAAACGCTTATCAAGTTTTTGGCGCCGTTACCGGGGTTAAGTTGAAATACTCCCGTTCGATTCTAAGCCAGAGAGAACCTTAAATCGATTATGCATAGAACAAAGAGAAGCACACCAAAGAAATCTAAGCGGTCATGCGAGAATCGAAGGGTAGATCGAGCCCGAGAAGTAGCTTGGTGAGAGCCAATGGGAATAATGGTAGGAATTATGCACCTAGGCCATTTATACAGCCAAATGATCCATTTATGTTGCTATAAGAGTTTGCTTTTCCGCCTACGGTTGTTCAGTCGGCTATCCGAAGGCCACCTATTCTTGAACAATTTGAAATTTGAAAATAGTAACCTTGTAGATGCTTCAAAACATACAGTTCCACGGGCTGCCAAGTGAGAATCCGAACACGCATTTGACAAACTTCATTGAAGTATGCGACACGATCAAATACAATGGAGTAACAAAAGAAGTGCTTAGATTGAGATTGTTCCTGCTCTCACTGGGTGATAGAGCTAAACACTGGTTGACGAGCCAACCACCAAATTCCATTACCTCATGGAATGATTTGGTGCATAAATTCCTGACCAAGTTTTTTCCACCTTTAAAGATTGCACAGCTGGTGCAAGAGATTAACACGTTTAGACAGTTGGAGGGAGAGAACTTAGCTAAAGCCTAGGAGAGATTTCATGAACTGTTAAGGAGGTGTCCACATCACAGGTTGACGAGATGGATGCAAGTCCATACCTTTTACAATGGTCTAAGTGATTCTACCAAAACAGTTATAGATGCCTCAACAGGGGGCACGCTGATGAAGAAGACTACAGACCAAGCGTATGGAATCCTAGAGGATATGGCTACTAATAGTAACCAATGGCCCAGGGACAGGATGATACCGAGGAAGGCAGTGGGAGAGTACGAAACCACAGCGGTCACGAAGCGATTTGATAAATCATGTTACCGCAACTACTTAAAAACTTGATTACAAAGGCATCAAGGTATTGTAAATGCTATTCAAGCTAATCCTTGGGAGATATGTGAATCATGTGGAGGACAACACAGTACTACACAATGCCAGTCGGGCCAGATGATAGTAGAGCAGACACAATATGTATCAAGATTTAGTCAACTGCAACAACAGGGTAAGTATGGGGGTAACACCTATCGAAACCAGAATCAGGACCAAGGATGGCGGAATAATCAGAACGATGGATAGAGGAACAATCAGAATAGCATGCCACCTCCCCAAGTGATCAAACTGCCAGCAGAAAAAAAAAAATAGATTTGGAAGAAGCACGAGCTCAAATGCTCACTTCCCATACAACCTTTATGAATGAAACAAAGAAATGAGTATGCGGGAATCGATCAACTAAACTAAATAACCCGGGCGACATAGTTGAGAAATTTGGAGGTGCAAAATGGGCCAATGTGTCTGTTGATTGAAAAATGAGGTTATTTATCTAAAACAATTAAATCATTCAGGGAGTGAGGTGGGGACATCTGCAGGCTATCATCACCTTAAGTGTTTGAGACTAAATTGTCGGGCGACCACCGTTAGTAAGAGAAGTGGAAACTGAGGCAGTGTTCGGTGATTTTTGCATTATATAAAATTTTGGCAAAAATCAACCAAAACCCATGGCCCATACCTTGAGGTCACCTGATAATACGAGTGGACTAACAAGTCCAGATATTGATCCCATAGGGAAGGTGTGGTTTTAGCAAGGATTAAGTACCCCGGCTAGTGAATTCGTTCACTATTTGAGTGACTTAATGACTTGGGTGAAAGATGAGTTATCTAAACTAAACTAAAAACAAAACAAATCTAAAATTGATTCTATAAGATTCACAAGTAAATGGGTTGATTTTAAAGAAAAGTTGTGGGGAAGAATACTAGGGCTGATTATATCTATTGATGCAATTATGATTTATGTTCATGAAGTGCTGGTTTAATGAAAATATATTTGCGTTTATCCAAGGAAACAGGTATGAGGTTTACACTTTCGTGTCTCCCCTCAATTTCTCACACCCACTCCCTATTCTCATTTCGGTCCTTCTAGGTCATTAAGTATGGTACTTTTATAAGGCAGTGCTTTCCTTGGGAATCCTATTGGTCACCTCTCGATCCGTACAATAGGACTACCCGGACTACCCTCGGATTGATCTCCTCTCTGTCCATACGATCCTCACATAATGCTGAGATGGTGCTACTCCTAATGAGAGTCATCTAGTACTGAGCAGCTCTGTTCTGGGCTTCTTTGACTAGGTTAGGTTGATTTTGTCAATTGAGATACATTTGGGAGTAAGGATCAAGCCTAAGGGTATTTTTCCAACTGTCACTTTAGAAACCCTTTGTGCACTAGGTCTTAAACTCACTCCCCAACATAAATCAATTAGGCAAAACCATAGTAATTCAACAATTACACTAACTAACATCAACACAAGAATAAATTCACAAAACCATTCTAAAATAAATACAAATCAAGCATCAACCTCAATAATCAACCCTAGAGGAGAGTTTAGCCACTCATTACAACCAAGAAATCCAACAAAACCATATTTAACATAAACATAACTATTGAAAGATTAAACGAGAGGTAAAGTTTAGAGATCTGAAACAAATTAGAGATGAGAATTAGGTGCAAACTCTGTTCTACAGTTGCAAGAGCTCCTTTAGTAGCTAGTTCTTTAAAATCAGCTACAAAAACAAAGTAAAACTAAAGAAAATAAAAAACCCTAAGTGGCTTAAGAAGGAGGAGGAAACCAAAGGAAGTGCTGCCTCAGTAGGCCACTAATATGTATTTATAGGCTTTGGAAAATGGGCCAATGATGGGCTCAAAAATCGCTTTTTACTGTTCCAGTCTGACATCCTTCGCCTGGGCGAACCCGAGAATGTATTTTGCGTCAGCTTCCTTCACCTCGGCGAAGGTAGCTACGCTGGGCGCGTACCTGAGGCACAGCAATTGACCTTTTGACTCTTGGCAGTCATAACTCTCAGTGACCTCGAATGCGCGATGATTTCCGTCTCTGAGAGATAAGAAAGTAGAATATATCGTATCAAGCTTGGAGTCATTGGAGTAATTAGGTGAGCTAAATTCCCTGAAATTTGGGGTGTTGCATGTGGTGTTTTGGAAAATCCTCTCTTGACTTTATGAGGCCGTATCTTTTTCGTTCGAATTCCGAATTGGGTGATCTTTGACTCATTGGAAATCTTAAGAGATGTAGAACCCATCAATATCATGCTTGAAGTCATTGAAGGTCATGATATGACCCAAAAATTCATCATTTTGACACTTATTATGCTCTTTTTGCTTCAAAATGTACTTAGGCAAAGGTGCCCTAGGCCTTGGCAAACCCAAAAGGTCTTCTGCTTTTCAGATTTGGTTTTGCCTTCATGTCAGTGAAGCTTCCTCTTCGCCTTGGTGAACCTCATCGTTGCAGTGAAGCATAGCTACAAATCAGCAACTTCCTCTTCACTTGATTTCTTCCATCACTTTGCTTGATTTTCCTTCATGCAGCATTTATAATGGGGATTAGTGTAATATGGCTGAATAAGAATGTGAATTAAGCATTTGAGTTATAAAAATACATGAAAAACACACTCAAAATGAATATATAATTCACATCGAACAGGTAGTAGACCAGTTCATTCTGAAAGATCAAATGCAAGGGGAGTAACCCTAAGAGAATAAGTCAGTAGAGAGATCGAATGAAAGGAAAGAGACTGAGAAATAGGCAGTTACAGATGAACCCTCTGCACCAGTCCCGCATCCTCAACGTTTGAAGAAGAATAAAGCTGGATAGCGATTTACCAAAAGTCATAAGTGTTTAAGAAGCGCATATCAACACTACATTTGCGAGATGCATTAGAACGATGCTCAGTTATGTCAAATTTATGAAAGATATACTGTCAAGGAAAAGAAGGTTATCAGATTTTGAGACAATGAACCTTACTGAGGAATGCAGTGCTATACTTCAAAGGAAATTACCACAGAAGCTTAAGGACCCGGGACGGCTTCACAATCCCATGAATAGGAATTTCGATCTTCCAAGAGAGCCACATGTGACTTGGGAGCTAGTATTAACCTCATGCCTTTATCCATTTTCAGACGGCTGGGTTTAGGTGAAGTTAGACCCACGACTGTCACCCTACAGCTGGCTGATAGATCGTTGAAACATCCTTAGGGAGTGGTAGAAGATGTGTTAGTAAAGGTAGACAAGTTTATCTTCTCAAGTGATTTCATAGTGTTGGACATGGAGGAAGATAAGGAGATACCCATTATACTAGGTAGACCATTTCTAGCAACTAGCAGAGCTATGATTTATGTGCAAAAGGGAGAACTGAAATTAAGAGTGCAAGACGATAAGGTCAAATTCAATGTATTTAATGTTGTGAGGCATCCAACGGAAAGCGATGCATGTTTTATGATAGAGGCAGTAGAGGCTATAGTGTCTAGCCAAAGTGGTTCGACTGACCCTTTGGAGACTACCCTTGTGCAGAATGCTAAGGAGGAAATAAGTGAAGAGGCTAAAGAGTATGTGAAGTGGATGGACTCCTTTCAGCCGAACAGAAGGAAGCATTATGAGCCATTGGGAGAGAACACCCAAACTTCAATGCCTTCGATTAAGCGACCACCACAGTTAGAGCAAAAGCCACTAACTAGTCACTTGAGGCATGCTTATCTAGAATCTCAAAGCACCATTAATCATATTAGCATCTCGACGGTAGTGGAAGAGAAGCTTTGAGAGTACTTCGAGGATCACGAGGGATGCTGTGAATGGTCTCTATGGCGGTTGGAGGATGCGCCCCCTCCATGTGCCTTGCCGAGGATCCTATTAGAGGATGGCCTGAGCCTTGATGGGCTGAGAAGACTCGGCAGAATGAAAGGAAGTGGTCGAGGAAAATAAGTATTTAAGTGGTTAGATGCGGTGATCTATCTCTTCGAATGGTTAGTGGGTAGCCAGTGCGAGGTTGTTCCAAAGGGGAGGACCACGCGGTGTAAGGACGGAGAGAATAGCAGCGCCGTTCTCGAGGCAGGTTGGGGTGGAGAATGCGCAGACTGCTAGTTCGATTTCTGGTAGTCTATGCGGATCTCTACATGGCTGACCGAGTGAAAGCAGTGCGTGTCGCCATCACGTGATCCTCCACAGACAGCTTCATCTTGAACACTCGAGATGAATGGGTCTCTTCTTGCATCTAACCAGCAATCTTATTCCCGACCGCTCTTAGTATGAGTTGAGTCTTCTTTGGCTTCCGTGAAAGGACTGTGCCGATCTCTAATAGTCGTCTTAACCCTCTATGTCGACTTAAGCTCATCGATAGCATCCTTGTGAATCCTGTTTGCCGATGGTATATCGGCATCTCTGACAGCAGTGGAAGAAGAGCTTTTGAGAGTGCTTCGAGATCACAAGGATCTTTGCTCCGGATGGTCTCTGGCGGAGTTTGAAGGATGCGCCTCCATGTGTGCTTATATAGGATCCTATTAGAGGATGGGCACAAACCTTCAATGGAAGCTCAAAGAAGACTCAACCCGATAATGAAGGAAGTGGTCAGAAAATAAGTATTTAAGTGGTTAGATGCAAGAGTGATCTATCTCATCTCAGATAGTTCGTGGGTAAGCCTAGTACAGGTTGTTCCAAAAAAGGGAGGGACCACAGTGATAAGGACAGAGAATAACGCACTGCTTCATTCTCGAACAGTTACATGGTGAAGGAAGGCATTGTACTGGGGCACCAGATCTCAGGAAGAGGAATCGAGGTAGATAAAGCCAAGATTGAAACAATAGAGAAGCTACCCCTGTCAGTGAAAGGAATAAGGAGCTTTCTGGGTCATGCGAATTCTATAGGAGTTCCGCAAAGTTTCTCAAATAGCCAAACCTGTCAAATCTTCTTGTTCAAGGAGCGCCTTTTGAGTTTGATGATCAGTGTCTGCAAGAGTTCTTGTTTCTAAAAGAGAAATTAGTATCAACACCGATTGTAGTAGCACTAAATTGGAATCTTCCTTTTGAACTAATGTATGATGCAAGCGACTACGCAATAGGGGCAGTACTGGGTCAGGAGAGGGAAAGAACATTTCAGGTTATCTATTATGCTAGCCAGACGTTGAATGATGCACAACTAAATTATGCCACAACTAAAAAAGAACTTTTGGCAATTGTGTTTGCGATTGACAAGTTCCGACCTTACTTGATTGGGAACAAAGTAATAGTGCACACCGACCATTCGGCTATAAAGTGTCTGATGACTGAAGGACGGCAGGAGCGATAAGGTGGGTGTTACTACGCAAGAGTTGATATGGAAATTAAAGATAAAGGGATTATGAAAATCTAGTGGCCCAGGCCATCTTTCACGATTAGAAGGAGTAGTAAAGAAATTCAAATCAATAATGATTTTCGGAGCAAGCGGCTCTTGTAATTGAAAACGAGCCGATTACCTTGTTTTCACGATTTTGTGAACTACTTGTTGTAGAGTGCTCCCACGAGTTTAGTTATCGATAGAAGAAGAGATTTTAACCTGATTGAAGCATTACTATTGGGAGGAGCCCATTCTGTATAAGCATTGTGCCGATAAGGTGATAAGAAGATGTGTCCTAGAGGGGGAAATGGAAAGTGTACTAAATCACTGCCACACTCTAGCATGTGGGGGGCACTTTAGGGGAAATAGAACAGCCGCAAAGGTACTTCAATCGGGATTCTATAGGCCCGCCTTCGTCAAGGATGCTCACCAGTTTATGTCTACACATGACAAATGCGAATGGGAGCATATCAAAGAAACTGAGATGAGCCACCCTTGCAAACCATTTTAGAGGTAGAGTTGTTTGATATATGGGAGATGGATTTTATGGGCCCCTTTCCTTCATCACATTCAACTTAGCCTATGCATTCTCTGTTTGTAGATTACGTGTCCAAATGGTGGAGGCCATACCTACTAGAACTAATGATGCTAGGTGGTGAAAGTTCCTTCGTAGTCATATATTC